>JAULKM010000007.1:6982486-6998496 GCA_032355605.1 Rubia tinctorum
ACTCTTTGTGATATGGCTCATTGTAGTACTCTCGAGATTTCTTTCTTTGGAGTTATATAACGTATTTATACGTTGTTTTTATCTTCAACCAAGAGGCGGATCATATTTAAGGAAGTAGTTAAGTGTCTCACACTTAAACCATTGTCACAAACTCGTTGGCAGATCCATCTTGAAAGTGTAAAAGCCACAAGGTTCCAAGCTTCTCAAGTAAGAGATGCACTAATTTACTTGGCCAATAGTAGTGTTGATCCAAAGTAAAAAAAGTGAAGCCGAGTCTCTTAAAACCGAGCAGATGGAGAATTTTGAGTTCTTACTTGGATTGGTTATTTGGCACAAGTTATCGTCTCGGGTTAATGTGGTGTGTAAAATTTTACAAACTAAAAATATGGATATTGAGGATGCATTGACTCAATTGAAAGAACTTCTATCTTTTTTGAAAGGTATAGGGAAGAGGGATACGAGGAAGCCTTGATTGAAGCTAATGTTCTTGCTTCAGAGATGGGTATTGAATCCGAATTTCCTAATAAGTGTTCCCATGTTGGGAAGAGGCAATATGATGAAAGTACTAGCGAAGATGTGATCATGTCCCATGAAGAATCATTTAGGTTTTCTACTTTAAAGATGTGATGGATAATGCTTTGACTTCATTTCGAAGTAGGTTTGAGCAATTCAAAATTTATCAAAAAAACGTTTGGGGTTCTTGTTTGATTTGGGGAAGTCAAAGGTATTAAGTGATGAATCTTTGAAGGCATCTTGTTATAGTTTGGAAATGTATCTAAAAAATGATACGGCTTCAGATATAGATGGAGGATACTTGTTTGTGGAATTAAAGCAATTGAGTGAGGTGTTCCTAGCGAGAAAAATGAGGAAAATTGAAATGTTGAATTATTTGAAGGACATGGATGGTTGTTATCCAAATGTCTTGATTGCTTACATGATACTACTCACTATACCCGTGACCGTTGCTTCCGCGGAAAGAAGTTTCTCCAAGTTGAAATTGATTAAATCACACATTCGTTCTACCATGTCGCAAGATAGATTGAGTGGACTAGCTATGCTATCTATTGAGCATGATTTGGTAAAAGAGCTTGATTATAAAAGTTTTATTAGTGAATTTGCTTCTAAGAAAGCAAGTAGAGTTGTATTAAAGAAGTGTTTTTTGACATATTTTATTATTAAAACTCGTGAACTCATCTATATTTTGATTATACGTGAGGGCCTTTTTTTCGTAGTTTGCTTCAGACCGTTGAAATCTTATGGCCAACCCTGGTTCGAGAAACCATAACCGTATTCAATCTTTGCATTCCTATATAGTTTCCATTGAAGAGAAAACTAACATATAAAAAAACTACACTAGAGGAGAACCTTTGATTAAAGGCAGCGATCAAAGGCGTTTCTTGAAGAATCGTCTTTGATGAGGATCCGAAGAGGTTCCGAGTTCGGAACCACCCTCCCATGTCACCTTTTTTTTTTAAAATACGGTTCTCAAATCGATCAAAGGAGGTTTCGCCTTTTATAGAAATTGATTAAAGGCAGTTCTATTGTAGAATCGCCTTTAATTAGGATCAGAAAAAGATTCTGAGTTTGGAACTACTCTCTCAGGTCAGCCATAAAGCCCAGCTATAAAGCCCATTGGATTAGGGTTTTAACTTAGTTTTCCCCCCTAACTCCTAAGTTGTTGGTCATCCAACCTTTCACCTCATTTCTCCCTCCGCTGTTATTCTTATTTCTCCCTTCGTCGTTCCCTTATTCTCCCTCTACCGTTCAAATTTTCTCCATCGACCTCCACCATCACCCTCACGTCGGCCTCCATCGCGCTTGCACTGCTGCTCTCGCCTTTGCTGCATCGTCACCTGGAGAAGGTTCCTGCTGCGTCGCTGCTTGGTCTCCACCATCAAGCTGCCTGGAGAAGGTCTCCGTAGCATCACCGCAGGAGAAGCTCTGCCACGTCAGGGTTGAAGAAGCTTCGTTGCGCCAGGGATGAAGAAGCTTTGCCGTTGCTGTTTTACCCTGTTTTGTTTTTTTGTTTTCATGTTGTCCAGATTCAGTTTTCGCCCCATTTATTTTTGCTCTGCTAGATTTTATTTGTCCATATCTGATTTTGATTTTCTACTGAAGTTTTGCTTTTTGCGAGCCTTCCAGAAACCTAATTTGGTTTCCGACAGTTTTTTTAGGACATCTGATTCAAGTTCCGAATTCGGAACCTATTTCGGATCCAGTAGAAGACGGTTTTGAAAACCGCCTTTGATCGAATCGATCAAAAGCACTACCAAAGAAGGCACTTGAACCTTTTCTGGTCCATTAAAACAGTCTTTAATATGCCTTTTGTCCACTTGTGTTAGCTCAAAAACACAGCACAACCTCACAGCTAAACATCCAAAGCAAACATGTAATCGAACTAATCCTATCCGGAGGTGCTAATGGATACATTGTATCATATAAAATGTACCCTAACAATACCTATATATTCAGGGGGGAGAATACACACGTGTGTACTAAAATCAATGGAATAACATTGAAAATCATAACGCTAACAACTGATATAATCCAGGCAGAAAGGAATGAGTAGGGTATGTCAATCATTCAACGTGTTGCTCTTACATTCAGATCACATATGCTAAACCTGAATAACAAATTCTTCCGTGAACTTTGATTTTTCAAAGCCTAGCTATGTGTTTGAAGAAATGAGAACTATATGATGGTTATTACGACGAGTGAGTGAGTGAGCGGAATACATTGATAGTGAGAATATGGTGAGTGACAAAGTAATTGATCTACGCGGATATGAGCAGAAGCACTCTGTCGATGCCCATGACGGCTAGAAAGGCTGAGTTACGGTGGTGTCAGGGGCAGCGGTTGGGTGGTGCTGGTATATTCAGAAAATGACCAGGGGTATATTCTCTTTTGAAAATAGTGGGGTTAGATTTGCACTTATCAAAGAACTAAGGGGTATAAAAGCACATTTTCAAAATTATATCAGGGCAAGTTACAGTAGAAGGGGTAAATCTGTCATTTTATTTGATTCCAGCTAGACTAAAAATTTTAAGTGAAACCGGGGATATGTTTGCACTTTCAAAAACGTGGGGGTTATATTTGCACTTATCAAACAACTGAGGAGTATAAACGCACATTTTTCTTTTTTTAAAATGTACTAATTTAAGCTTATGTTTTTATATTAAGTACTGATCTAAGACTATTATTTTATAAGGTAAAATCGTCTAATTTTTTTAAAGAAAGCTTAGAAAGAGTATTTTGATAATTTCCGGAGTGGTCAATATCGGATTTTTAACCGTCAACGCCGGCAATGTGATTTTAGCACTTTCGATGAAAATTTAGAGTTGAATCTTTACTTTCGAAAACTTGAGAATTGCATTGGTACTTTCAAAAGTTGAGGATTTATACACTTTTCCATTTAAAATACTTCAGCCCTAAGAAAAAAGAAGGAAAAAAACCTTAAGCAACAACCTTACCAAACTCGAGGAATCACTTGTCAGCAAGATCAACAGTGACAAGCACCAT
Source organism: Rubia tinctorum (assembly GCA_032355605.1). Taxonomy (NCBI): domain Eukaryota; kingdom Viridiplantae; phylum Streptophyta; class Magnoliopsida; order Gentianales; family Rubiaceae; genus Rubia; species Rubia tinctorum. The sequence goes on from JAULKM010000007.1 coordinate 6,986,006, forward strand.
CCCACAAGCTGATTCGTATGGGGCATGGTGGTCGCTGCCATGCACCTGGTGTGTGTGAATGCAGGATGTCAGAATTAAACTACTACCCATTTCATTTGCGGCACTCAGATTTTTCAAATAATACTGCTGATATGGTCGTCTACAGTAAACATTATTCTATACGGTGGGGAGAATTCTTCCACGCCCAAATCTGGAGCTGGATTTGGTCTGGTTCGGTGAGATGCAAAATCTTCCCCGAAATTGGTGTTCATGCCTCACTGAAAATTCCAAAATCTAGGAACCAGAGAATTGTTTCATGACCTAATTATGCTCCATTTTAATAATCCCAGGATCTACCTTAAAATGAGAAACACTCACTTAAATAACTATTTCCCTGTCCTAACCACCTCCACCTTTAATTATTGTTAAAGACTTAAAAGCAGAACTAGTCAGTCAAGTACTGGTCTTGAACCAGATCTTTACTACCAAAATGCATGTGAATTTTAGCTGGGTAAGAGTCGAAAATTTTTAGTTGAAAACTGAAAAGTTAGAATGATAAATGAAGTTAAAATAAACATGTAAACGAAAAGTAACATTTTTAAAAAACCGCAGTCAGTGAGCACCAAAAACAAGTCCTAGAAGTGTAAATAGGTTAAAAACAATTCATCTCATTCTCCATTAAAATAAAAGAAGAAACAAGGGCAAACCTGAATTAACACACTACCAAATACCAATTCTACACCCCAAAAAACAAATAGGACATTGATTCAGGTGAACCCAAACACAAAACCCTTGAAATAAAATTAAGGTTTCCTTACTCTAAATATGAGAACAAAACTCTAGGAATACTGCTATTAATTAATCCTTTCCTTTCCCCCACCAGAATTTCTGCTACATTTGATCAGTTCTGATCCCTACATGAGAGGAGCACTGTTGAGAAGCCCTTGCCAAGAAGCCCCAAATCCATTGTTCCAGCTGCTCTGATCTCCCACTCCTCCCATGTTTCCATCTCCATTCACCTGCCATGGGAACCCCCAGAGCACCCTGCTCTCATTGCCCATTTCTTGCTTCACATTCATCTCTTGATCATACGCCACCATTGTCATCTCCTGATCAACGCCGCCGCCATTCTGAGCTTGCCCCATGTTGCCGCCATAGTACAGATTCTGGAACCCATTTTGGCCCTCCACAAACCCGCCCCTCAGCGCATCGAAGAAGCCGGTGTGCTGGGTAAGGTGGCTCGGGTTCGGCATCATGTGATGATGGTCGAGGTTCTGATCGTGCTCGAACCCAATATGGCCACTGGAGTGCTTCTGGAGCCTCGCGAGAGCGAGGTTGATATCAGAGTCATAGGGAAGACTGGTGAGGGAGGAAATGGGGTTGGGATTGGGCTGAAAGGGGGATGGATCCTGGCCTTTCTTCGACGAGGATGACGAGGATGAAGACGAGGATGATCTCCGGTTCTTGCGGCAGCCTCCGCCGACGGGGACGTTTCGGAGGGTGCCCCCCTTGGTCCAGTACCTGCGGCAGGACTTGCAGAAGTAGCGGGGCTGGGTGAGGCTGTAGTTGTTGTAGTAGCAGAACTTGGTGTTGGTGGAGTCGCATCTGGGGCATTTTAAGGCCTGCTCTGGTGGCCTTGGCTTCTTGTCTTGCCCGGCTTTTGTGCACACCAGCATGCTCTCTAGAGTCTGGGAACACATCTCCTGCAAGTTCAATCATATGATTTAGTGAATCCTGTATAGGATGAGCTCGAGAGGACTCGATTATTCCGCACATAGTTTCTTACAAAAACAGCTAATCAATAATCAATCTGCTGTTCAGGAGTGATTTAGTGGGGGACACAGTTTCCTTGGGAAAGGTAAACGACAACCAAGAAGAGAATTGACCAAAGACTTCATCAAGAACAAAGCCATTAGAGCCAAAACATCAGTAAACCCGATGAGTAGAATCTTTTTTCATCAAAAGAAGGAAACCAAAGGGAGTAGAGTTTCAAAGGAAAACCAACAAAAACAAGCTCAAGCCATTTGATTAACTAAGCAAGAACAATGGTTGCCCACAAAACTTTCCACATCAAATTTGCATGCACAGATTAATACCAACAAAACCCAACCACAAGCTGAAAAAGGGATCAAAAGATGAGTATATATATATAACTCTACCTGATGATGCTGAGCAGTAGAAGAATCCATCGGATGGATACACAAGCAGCAGCTTCAACTCTTGCACAAGTTAACCACTTAAATGTCGCAAAAACAGCTAAAATTACCAGAAATTGCAAAGAAAAGGTTGGATTTGTGAGTGAATGTATAGGAGTAACTGAAAGAAGAAGTAGTAGTAGAGAGGGAGAGGGGGGGAATTGATGGAGGACGGTGTGTTGAAGAAGAAAGGAGGAGAGAGTTTATATATAGAGGTGGGGTGCGATTGCCAAGGTGGAATGTTTTTCTTGTGGGGAGGGGACCCACTGTGAGAGAGAGGAAGGAATGGGATAGAATTTTCTTGGTTTTGTGGTTTAGTAGTAGTGTAATCATTACTTTGTTTGTACGGGGATGTGTGTAAGCACGCATAGAAAGAGAGAGAGAGGGGAGAAATACTCGTTTCTTGTCCTAAAATTGTCATTTTTTTTAAAAAAAATGGTCCTTTTGTTTTTTAAAAATTATCCTGTTTTTTATGCTTTAATTTTCTCTCTACATTTTAAGTTGTATAATTTTTTTTAAATACTTCCTAGAAAATTTTGCACAGAATTTTTTTCACGTCCTCCAAAACAAAAATATTTGACTGTAAATATATATAATTACGGACAATAATGACGCCTAAAAATGTGATATTTAGAAACTACGTACTCCCTCCGTCCCCTTTTTAGTGTCTTACATCACTATTTATCAATAAAGTTGATGTTGTTTGTATCGTAAAAATATATAAATTTATAAATGTGAAAAATATCACATGAGATACTGGTACATTTATCGTAACACATATTTTTAGAATATTTCATTTTCATAATTTATTTTTAAACATAATTTAAGATATTAAAATCATAAAATCATCATTGAATAGTGACAAAAGAGAAAGCAAGCCACTAAAATAGGGACAGAGGGAGTACACGTTGCTTTAAATAAACAAAATCTTATACGATAATATTATTGTTCATATATCTATTTAAATATGTGGGTAAAGTTCGACAAATTTAACTGTCAAATAGTAAGTGTGCGAATTCAGTTGGAACGGATGGAGTAGTAAATATCAATATAAAAAACACACACTCCTTCCCTTCCAATGTAATGGTCATAATCCATCCGTTCCAGTTTAAATTGTACACTTACTTTTTTACCACTATTTTTATCAAAGTTTGACTGCATATTTGAATAGATGTATGAGTAATAATATTATCGTATGTAATATGTCGAAGTCGTCGTAACAAGTGGTTTTCAAATATCAACTTTTTATTTATTGTTATTAAACACAATTAGACATAATAATGGTCAAATATGTTCTTTGAACAACGTGATAATAATGATTAATGTGCAATTTAAGCAGAAAGGGGATAGTTCTTTTCTATACGAACATTTATGCATGGTGGAAAGTGGAGGATTGTTATGAACCACCCAAATTTCAGTTATAACTTTCAACTTAAATAAGAAAATAAAACCTTTGGTTGAAATAAACGATGATAGAAAATAGGAACCTTACACAAGGAGGAGGGTTAAGAATCCATGTTGGTGAAATACACAAAATCCCTCCAACCAATTGGCACACTATTAATGAGTGAAGGACTTTCTATTGGGAGAGTAAAAATCAAATTGAGTGAATTTAAATAATCTAAATTTATTTTTTTAAAAGTGTCATTATTAAATGACTAAAAAAATGTCATTATATATTAGAGGATTATGGGGATTATTTTCTTAGAATACTCTTTCTAATCCTCTAAAATTGACACTCTTTCTATAATGGAATAGTTTTTTCTAACATTCCACTTATTCTATATTCCATATTTAGGAGGAAATAATAATGTAAATTTTCTATTTTACCATTTTCTTTGATAATTTTTTACCCCTTTTCTAACAATTTATTTATATAATCAACTCTATCAATATTTGATTGCAAAATGTTGAAATTGAAAGGTTGAAACGAAAAAAGAAAGTACCAATTTTGAGAACTAAGGATAAACGACCGGAGAAAGTGTATGAGATTGTGAATTCATGGGTCATCTCTATAAAAGATTAATTGATTTTATAATATTAATTTATAACTCTATTATGGTAGTATTAGACTTTAAGTTTTTTTTTTGAAATATTAGACTTTGAGGTTGATCTGACTTAATGAACGTTACCTTTACTATTTGGTTTCTTATACTCCCTCTGACATAAACTAAACTACATTTTTACAATTAGACAATTAATACTGTCAAATTTAAACCACGTATTTAACTAGATATATAAATAATAATATTCTCATATATGATATTATTGAATTCGTCAATATTAACTTTTATTTCATATTATTATGTGTAGTTAAACATATTAATGGTCAAACAATATCATTATAGATATCGTTATAGATGGAGGCCTGTGTTAAGAATAGTAGGTGATGAATTATATATCCTATATAGTTCAAAGGTTAATACTTTTTATTATTTATTTGTTTAATTAAAGATTTTTAGTTTGACGAAGTTTTGAAAAATATAATCTTTTTATAAGAATATGGAAGGACGGTGTTGAATTAAATTATGGCAAAGTTTTGGAAAAATCGTCTTTCCATAAGCATATGGAAAGACGGGGTTGAATTAGAATTATAGAAAGGTAAAAGGTTTTAATTACAATATTAAAATTTTATTATGCAACATGTTGGAGATATAAGTTTATGACCCGATTAATATAACCCAAAATTTTTATTTTGATTTCTTCAAATTTGCTGTTTAAACCTTGGTCTTTCCATAACTTATGGAAATACAGTCTTTCAAGAGACGAACTCTTAAATTATATAAAGGTAAAATGTTTTAGTTGCAATATTAAAATTTTACTATGCAACGTGCAGTAGTTATAAGTTTATGACCCAATTAATATAATTCAAAAAATTTACCTTCATTTATTTTAATTTGTAATTTAAATTTTGCCTTTGCAACGGTTTTTAAGTGACCAACTTTTATGATAATGGTTGCATTGTAATTTCAAAGAAGGGGAACATGATCAGAATTAGTTTTATGAGAGAGAAGATTTATGAATTTGTGTGATATGGTGGAGGAGGAGAGAGAGGTTTTGAAACTGATTTTCTGTTCTTGCTATTCCGGTACTGCCACTACTGTCACCAACGGATTCAATTTTGGACAGTTCTGGACCTCCCCGGGGCCCACTAGCGTGGGAATGCATAGTTCTATGTCACGTGGGTCCCGCGCCCTGACCTCTTATTTTTTATCCCGCTTCAAATTAAACTGCACACTTCACTTTATGTCACTATTCACTATTTAAATTTGACCACATATTTAAATAGATATATAAAAATTAATAGTATTATTGTATGTGATATTGTTGAATTCTTCATAAACTAATAGTTTTTAAAAGTAACTTTTTATTTACCTATTATAAGTAATTAAACATATTAACAATTAGATAAATTTTTATCTGAGTGTGAAAAATATTTTGTTCAATTTAAAATAAAACGGAAGGGCACTGCCCTCCTCCTCTGCGTACTGGGCTTTATTTTATTGTTTTTCTATTATCCGCTGATCTAATCAATTTTTTTCTACTCGGCGCCACTCACACAATTCATCCTTTTCCGTTTTAATTACTACCTCCGTTTTGGCCGTGTCACCATATTCATATGTGATTGAATTTAAATAATGAAATAAGTGGATGAAATTGAATTTATATATGAAAAAGTAGAATGTGTGGACAAAATTGAATGATACTTGACATAAAAAGAAATTGTGCTAATTTTAAAAATAATAATTAAAAAAAGGAATATGTGTCATATCCAATGAAACAGAAGAAGTACTCGTAAAACTATGAATACGGTGGGAGGGAAAAGTTGTAAACTAAATCAGGATTTTAATAAACATAAATTAAAGCATTTAATTAATGAAATTCAGTCTCAAGCCAAGATGAATAAATACTGCATTTGGATATGAGGAGGGAAGGCTTTAAAAAATTACAAAGTATTTCTTACGTTTCACTAGACGTGTCTTATTTGAACTTACAATCTTCAATTTATAAAAAAAATTACATTAATTTTTATATAATTAATATGAATATTACAGTTTGAATAATATAGATTGTGTTTGGATCAAGTGTTGTTATAATTGTAAAAGATTCTTATTTAACGTAGTGATATTGATACATGATACATTCATTTCGACCAAGTAGTCATGATATTTGGAAAGTAAGTTAATTTTTTTATGGTGATATTCCGGTATTTTTTTGGATCTCGAATTTTTAATAGTACAAACGATAAATATAGCTGACATATAGTTTAAATATCCTTTCATTAAATTAGTTATTATTAGATGTTTGTATATCAATTTCACTTATTGTAATCGTTGCTCGGCGTTTTCTCTAGGCGTGTTCAAATTACTCGACCTGACCCGTTTTGACCCGGTCCATTTGGGTCGGGTCAATGTCTTATTTGGGTCAAGTGGATAAATTCAATTTGGGTCGGGTCAGATTTTGACCCAAATTGACCCGTTTTGACCATTTACATTTTGCCCCATTTTCTTAAGAAAAAATATTTTTTAAAACAAATTCATAAAAATGAATTAGTTTAATTCAACATATCCACCATTAATTTAGTTCATAAACAAGTTGAATATTCTTGAAAATATATATATTTATAAAGATAAAACTATTTTTGTGAAATTACTTTTAATAATAAATAATATATTGATTAAAATATGAAATATATATCATAATTATATAAAATATATTTTTTAAATCAAAATATTAAAAGTATATAACTAAATAGAATGAAAATAGTTGTATTTTTCTTTATTAAGTGAATACTTTATAATTTATAATTTATAAATTAAATATAATACAATATTCTTGTTTTAAATTAGAGTTAGTCTCTTGAAAGACGGTTTTTCCATAAATTATGGAAAAACCAAAGTTAAAATTTCAAACTAGAAGAAATTAACATAAAAATCTTGGGTTGTATTAATCGAGTCATAAACTTATAATTACTACATGTTGCATAATAAAATTTTAATATTACAACTAAAACCTTTTAACTTTCTATAATTCTAATCTTTCCACATGCCTATAGAATGACGGTCTTTCCCAATACTTTTCCTTTAAATTATATGAAAATAAATTATAATTTTTATTTATTATTTAAAAAGTAAAACATTTAAAAATTATTCATTTTATTTGAATAAATTAATTAAAAAATTTACTATTTTCTTATACGAATTTTGGTCCGATTTGGATCATTTTGTAACCCGATCCAACCTAATTCAAAACTATGAGAATTTTGACCCGACCAACCCAACCCGTTTGGCCTAAAATTTTACACTTTCACTTACACTTACACTTACACTTACACTTACACTTACACTTACACTTACACTTACACTTACACTTACACTTACACTTACACACACTAGTCTACTAACACATTGACATAATAATGATAATTATCCAGAAAAGTTTACATCATTAAAATAAAGCAACAAAACTTTAAAATTAACATCATCACCCACAAAATATTAAAAAATTCTATCCACATAGGTTTACACATCTTCAAAATTTTACCTTCAATCACTGCATATTATTCAGAATAGTCTTTCATCTTTATTCTTCTGCTTCGTTTTAGGAATTGGGGAAGAGACCCAATGAATAGGTTTTAAATTTATGAAAGGACCCCTCACTTTTCTTCCCTCGTCAAAAATTTTATTTTAAAATTTCAGGGTAAACTTAATCTCATTTATAGCATATAATTTTTATATTTATTTAATTGTACGTAACATGGTTTTTGAATTGAGTATTAAGATTTGAAATTGATTAAAAAATTATAATAAAATTATAATTTAATTAGTTTGAATATTTTAAAATAGAATATTAAATAGTATAATTCAAGTTATTCAAATCTGGGACATTTAGTTTTGGTTATTGGATTTGTTGCCTATCTCTACTTCCCGTAAATCATGAATGCATGTGAATACGCTTAATATGAGTCGACTATATCTTTATTTCTTGCTCTATCCCATTTAAATCTGTAATTTAACTATTTATTTAGTCATCACTTTTTAACTTTGACCCTAAAATTGAATTGGTATATAAGAGTATATACTATTGTTTAATACATTATTGGATTCGTTAAAATGTATATTCTTGAAATATCAAATTTTCATAATTTTTAATCATCATTAATGAAAGATATTAATAATCAAACATTTTTCAAGTTAACCGTCAAAAGTCAAAGTGTGCAGGTTGAATTGGAACGGAGTACCACTCTATTTAGAGGACATACATGTAATCGAATTCTTATACATAACATGAAACTGATCAAATTTGTATTCAAACTAATTGGATCGCAAACATCACAATAATTGATGAACTCCAAATTTATGTAAGATGGAAGTAGCACCACATTTATTAAAGGGGAAAACTCCACACTTATTAATTGGGAAAAACAACACATACAAATAGGCTAAACAAAAACTAAAATAAAACCTAAAATTATAATATAAAAAGCTTTCTTCCATCTTTCATACTTCCTCTAATGTTTTATATTGGCACCATATCCTTTTTGGGATGATTGTTTTTATATTGGCACTTTCCTCTTTTGGTATATCCTATATTATTTTCATCCACACAATTTACATTTTATTCTTCCAATTTATCCTATACCACTCATTTCATTTTTTTTTAAAATGGTTTCATTTATAAGAGGGCCAACATATTATGACCAGGGGGAGTAGGATAAAGGAGATGAAAAAAAGGAAGAAAATTGATAAAAGCTAGAGTTTGAGGGAGGGAACAAGAGAGAAGTTCTCAACCTTTTAAATAACGTTTAATTAGTTAAAAGGTGTTGTAATGGAAAGTTAAAATTCTAATTTCTTCGTTTGTTTATGATGGGGATATTAAACCAAAATTTCAACATAGCGTTTGAAAACATGCCCCTGTAGATCCTTGAGTTATAATACTCCTTCTGATCAAAAGCGACTATTAGAATCGTGATCTCCTATCATAAAATCAATTGGTACTATGTAGGGGTAACTCTAATAAACGTGGACAGAAAGGGGTAACATGCCAACTTTAAGCTCTAATACTATATTAGAACGGTGGGCTCCTGTCATAAAACAAATTGGTACTATGTAGGGGTAACTCATGATCTTATAAATTGAGTAATATGACTGTCAACCACCGATGTCAGACTTTAACTCTAAGAAAGGCAAAGATAGCTCAAAGCAGTGATGTGGACGGGTGATGATGATGAAACAAGGAAGGGACAGAATGTGTACGCCAGAATTCTGCACTTTATTTTCATGCTTCTCTTCTCTCAACCACCACCCAACACACCACACCACAACACAACACAACACAACACAACATATCTCTAATCTCTATTCGACTAGTCTCCCTCTTATGGTAGCCCCATTCAAATTTCGCTGTTGCATAATCTCTACATATGCATCTTCTTGATTTCTACCCCGCCCCCCTCATCCGATCGCGGTCCACCGACAATGTAACCTGCCTATTCTGTTCAGTGATTAAAATGATTCAAGTCGTTTTGATTCTATCCATAAATTTAATCGATTTTTATTAACTATAAAATTTATGGCATCGCTACTCTGTTCATGGTTGAAATGACACTGTTAAATTAGATTCCCAACGACTTTAGTTTTATTTTAAATCGTGAACTGGTGATTCGGTGTCCCGCCCCGACCCCTCCCACACATTTTGCCAAACAGCTTAATGGCTAAAAAAACGAAACTTTATTCTTGATTCAAAAAATGAAACGATTCATCCATAGCAAAGATTGGACAATTGTGATGAGGAATATGTTACTCCATATTGATGATTCAAAGTGGTGTGTGGTAAGCAAGGAGATAGAGGGGAATATTACGCTTTTTAGTGAGCCGCATAGGAACTCCACCAACCCATGCATCTTGCTCCCTTCCTCCCATTCCCAACAATAACTGCACATTTTTTTTTTGCTACAACTTTCAAAACATGTTTGAGCAACGATGAAAATAGATATCAAGTGAATTTTATGAAAAAGTATTAAAAAGTACCATAAAATCTTATTAATATTTATATACTAATTGTATTTTATAACTAAATATCATTGAAAAAAAGTTAATAAAAGAAAAATATAACCACGGATATGGAGTACTCTCTCCGTCCCAAATTAAACAGCTCAGTAGCTATTTGACATTCCACAATGTCTAAATTTGACCATATGTTTGAATAGATAGACAAAAATATTATTGTATGTGATATCGTTGGATTGGTCATAACAAGTTTCTTTTTGAAAAATCAATCATTCCAAGATGCTGGGAAAAATGTCCAGCAATGATTACAATAAGTGAAATTGACATCCAACCTAACTAGCCTCTAGCAATAACCTATCTATTGCAAGGATATTCAAATTACATGTCAACCAGACTGATCGTTGGTACTATTGCAGATAAGAGATCCAATAAAAACTGTAACATCACCCCAGAGATATTAACTCGCTTCCGCAAAAAATCATGACCACTTGGCGAAGAGGAGCGTATAAGCATCAATATCACTACGCCAAACAGAGATCTACAACAACTGTAACACCACTTGATTTTGATCCAAAACACGTTTATATTATCCAAATTGTAAACATCTTGAAAAGTACAGATCGAGAACGGAACTCCTAACAGAGAAACACAAACAAAATCACGAACATACGATCTGTAAAACCAGATCGGATAAAATACATCGACATGAACAATGAGATTAAATGATCATCATGGACAAATCAATCTAATCTATCAGGTCGAAGAAACAATACTAATGTATAGAAACAAATTCATACTTATTTGATAACATAAATAATAAAAGTATATTAATTGGAAAAAACTAGTGTTGGGGAAAAGAAGATGGGAGAAAAAGTTGAAGAAGAAGAAGAAGGGGGCGACGCTAGGGATTGGGCGTAACAAGTAGTATTGTTATTACATATTAACAGTTAAATGTGATTTGCGAAGATCGTGAAAATATTCGTTGCCATTTAACTTGGGACAAAGGGTGTACTTGATAGTGTTAGAGTCTTATATCGGTGGTTGGCGAATTTATCACTCAATATCTAAGATCATGGACCACCTTACATAGTATCGACTGATTTTATGATAGGAGTCCGTGATTATAATAAATAGTTACTTGGTGGCATTTTATGATTACAAATGTAGGCATCATTAAGATTCACAACAACAGTACTTGTGTCACCATCATCGATTCAAACATTATTTGTCGAGAAAGGTTGGTCCTGATAGGCGACACGTCCTACATGAAGAAAAATGGCCAATTTTGAGATCGAAGTAAGGAATAATATGATCACAAGAGGAGACATAAATGTATTTGAGTAGCCAGGGTCCAAGCTAAGCTAGACAAATGGACACACTTTCTCTTCAAGCCAATTCTCTACGTTTTTTGGCTTATACGGTTTCTGAACTGCTCACCAAGAAGCAATGTGTGTGCGTACGGACATTTGGCATTTCATCTTACCTTTGATTTTCACTGAAAACTATACGTGAGGACCAAGATTGAGGTACTCCCTCTATCCCAACTGTATTTGTACAGCAATTATAATCGCGTTGTTTAAAAAACATATTTGATCGTTAATATACTTACATAACGGAAAATAAAAAGTAAAAATCACTTGTTACGACGAATTGAACAACATCATATACAATAATATTGTTGTTATATATTTATTTAAATATGTCCTCAGATTTTAATAAAAAATAGTGTCAAAAAATTAAGAGTGCAAATAGAGATATGGGACAGAGGGAGTAATTAATGACAACTTTAATTCAACAAAGTGCGCGCATTCATGATTAATGTGTGGCCTAATTAAAACTCCTTTCGTAGAATACACTTTCTAATTAAGACGTTTAACTATGTGAAGTGTGAACCAATAAAAGCGAGTACGTAGTGATCTTAATTAGATCAGAAAATCAGTTCTTATCAAAGAAACTCGCAAATTAATGTATGTGATTTGTCGTACTTATAATCAAAGCTAACTTATTTTGAATGTAGGGTAGATCAGATTATATTTCCCCCCAAAAATAACTCCTACCTTTTACTATTTTACCCAACACTAAATAAAAAGTGCTAAGATTATAAGCAAAACAGCTTATAAATTCAGTCAAACACAACCAAAATCTTTGCAGGAACTACCATTCTATACATTTCTAATCTTCTTATGTTTAAGAAATGATTCTGATCATATGAATTATACTCCCTCCGTTTTACTGGAATTGACATGGTAGCCTTAGGTGTTTGGATTTAGGTGAATGAAATGTGTGGATGAAATTGAATTTAGAAAGG
>JAULKM010000007.1:6998596-7009636 GCA_032355605.1 Rubia tinctorum
CATGCACGGGCCGTCAATGCTCCGTAGAACGCGGCGCTCTCCCACTCCCGAGAAAAAAACAACACATACAAATAGACGAAACAAAAAAATAAAATTAAACCTAAAATTATATAATAAATAGTTTCATACTCCCTTGTTTCATTGAATGTGACGCACTTTTATTTTTGGTTATTTTTGTGAATTTGACACACTTTCTTTTTTTTGGTAAGATTCCTTCATTTTCATCCACTCATTCTACTTTTATCTTTCCAAATTCAATTTCATCTACTCCTTTCATTCACCTAAATCCAAGCGCATAAGACTAGTGTGTCACATCAAATGAACGGAGGTAGTAGGATAAAGGAGATTTTAAAAAAAAAGGAAAGATGATAAAAGCTAGAGTTTGAGGGAGGGAACAAGAGAGAGAAGTTCGCAACCTTTGAGAGCTTTGAAACAACGTTTAGTTAAAATGTTTTGTAATTGAAAGTTAAAATTCTCTGTTTATGATTGGGATATAGTACTCCCCTCCGTCCAAGCCAATTTTTCACATTTTTTAGTTAACTTTCTCACGCCGTATTTAACTACCGATAATTTCAGTTACATATACTAATAGTGTATTAAAATTGATATTTAAAAAATACACGGTTCAGAAAATCTAATAATATCTCACTTAATGATATAGATACATATATATGATCAACGTTTATTAAGAAATTTGACCAAAAAGTGTACCCTAATTTCAACGTAATGTTTGAAAACATGCCCCTGCAGATCCTTGAGTCTTAACACTCCTTCCGGTCCAAAGGTCGCGAAAGATAGCTCAAAGTAGTGATGTGGACGGGGGATGATGATGAAACAAGGGAGGGACAGAATGTGGACACCAGAATTCTGCCCTTTATTTTCATGCTTCTCTGCTCTTAACCACCACCCAATACACCACAACATCCTGGTCCTCACCTCACCTCACCTCATGCACTAATCTCTAATCTCTAACATCTATTCGACTAGTCCAACTCACATCTCACTGTTGCATAATCTCAACGTATGCATCTTATTGTTTCTACCCCCGCCCCCCCTCATCCAATCACGGTCCACCGACGTAACCCGCTTATTCTGTTCAGATATTAAAATGATTGAAATAGTTCTTATCATCTCCGTAAAAATAATTTGTTTTGCAGTTATTATTTTTTACGGTCATTTTGGCTCTTTCAATTAGTGTGTCACCACTATTCCGTCCAGGGTTTAAACGGCATCATTAAATTAAATTCTAAACGACATTGTTCTTATTGAGAACCCCCCACACATTTTGCCAAACAGCTTAATGGCTAGAAGAAAGAAACTTTATTCTTGATTCAAAAAATGAAACTATCCATCCGTCGCAAAGATTGGACAATTGTGATGAGAAATATGTTACTCCATATTGATGATTCAAAGTGGTGTGTGGTAAGCAAGGAGATCGAGGGGAATATTACGCTTTTTAGTGGCCACATAGGAACTCCACCGACCCATGCATCTTACTCCCTTCCTTCCAATCCCAACAATAACCACACTTGTTTTTTGCTATAACTTTCAAAACATGTTGGAGCAACGATAAAAATTGATATCAAGTGTATTTTATGAAAAATATTAAAAGTACTATTAATCTTATTAATATTTATATACTAATTGGATTTTATAACATGCATTAAAAAAAGTTAATTAAAGAAAATGTAATTAAGGATGATATGATATGGAGTACTCTTTCCGTCCCGGATTAAACTGCTCATTAGCTATTCGACATTCAACAATGTCTAACTTTGACCATATAACTGAATAGATAGGCATATAAGCAACAATATTATTGTATGTGATATCGTTATATTGGTCGTAACAAGTAGTATCTAAATATCAACTTTTTATATGTCGTTATAATATGTTGTTAATACATATTAACGGTTAAATGTGTTTTTCAAAGATTGTGAAAAATAGTTTTTGCCATTTAACTTGGGACATAGGCTGTACATTACTTGATAGTGTTAGAGTCTCACATCGGTGGTTGTCAGAGTTATTACTCAATATATAAGATCATGTGACACCCTACATAGTAGTAATTGGTTTTATGATTATAATATGGTATCAGAGCACAATGTTAGCTCGCATTCCCTTTATATTCACGTTTGCGCGATGATTAATAACGCTGCACGTGAGGGGACGTGTTAGAGTCACACATCGGTGGTTGGAGAAATTATTATAGTATCGATTGATTTTACGATAAAATCTCATGATTCTAATAGATGGATAAATGGTGGCATTTAATGATTACAAATGCAGGCAGGATCATTATGATTGACAACAGCAACAGTACTTGTGTCTCCATCATCAATTCAAACATTATTTGTAGAGAAAGGTTGGTCCTGTTGGGCGACACGTCCTACATGTCGAGGGCAGAAGGTAAAAATGGCCAATTTTGAGATCAAAGTAAGGAATATTATGATCACAAGAGGAGACATATGCATAAATGTATTTGAGTAGCCAGGGTCCAAGCTAAGCAAGACAAATGGACACACTTTCTCTTCAAGCCAATTCTCTACGTTTTTTTGCTTATACGGTTTCTGAACTGCTCTCCAAGAAGCAATGTGTGTGCGTACGGACATTTGGCATTTCATTGTACCTTTGATTTTCACTGAAAACAATATGTGAGGACCAAGATTAATCAATGTCGATATAGGGTGTGTTTTGCCGTGCTTACAAGCAAAACTGACTTATTTTGAAAGTATGGGAAGATCAGATTATGCTTTCCCCCGAAAATAACTCCTACTTTTTAATACTTTATCAAATATTAAATAAAAAGTGCTAAGATTATAAGCAAAACTACTCATAAACTCGGTCAAACACAACCACAATCTTGGCAGGAACTACCATTCCATACATTTATAATCTTCTTATGCTTAAGAAATGATTCTGATCGTATGAATTATACAGCTTATGCTACATATTTGTACCAAACGAAATTAAATAAACTAAATAACCCAAAAACCCTAACCTTTTCACTTTGCAGGGTATGTAAGACAAAGAATTATAGAGACTATAATATAATGTTGATTTGAACTAACGACATTTTGAAGAGTATATTGTCAGAAGCTCATTTTAACAAAGCAAGTATTTAAAAATATTCCCTTTTGTGTACATATTCATTGATCAAGTTATTCATTCCGAGCAGTTGCTCATTTCACAGAATTTCCATTTCTTTTATTCTTCACATTGATTTATAGGTGGAGAGCATAAAATAATATTGATTTGAAGTTAAGGCATCGAATTATTATACTAATACATGTGTAGCTTGATAATGTTTGTAAGTGGAAGAATGATTAGGGCAAATTTACTAAACAAGTTTAAATCAGTGAGGTCGGGAGTAATCATCCATCATTCATAGTGCTAATAAAAGGCCCTACCCTACCTCACCTACATACGTAGTACAGATATATACTCGCGAGAAGGTAACAGTAGAGAGTTATAAACTGCTTTACTTATAAATACGGAATTACTTTTTATTTAAAAATAAAAGATAATTTTAGAGAAAAAAATATAAATAATTTTTTAAATTTTAAAATAGACAAATACTAATTGTAAGTACAACTCCACCCAACACATTCATAATCTCTCTGTAATTAACTAAAGTATAATCTTAATCAAGAATATCCAAACCATGCTAGATCATGACAAAATCAAACAATTTCTTATGTATCAAGACAACACCACACACATGCAATCCACTAAAACCATGATCAACCAATGAGTGAGAGATGAGACTATATATTACTATTAGTTTGGATTTGTGTGTCTGCAAATAAAATCTTGCGTTCATATAAACTATTTATGGGACCAGGATTGTTGGAGTGGCGGGAAAATCGAGGTTTTCTCCAACAAATATTCTAACTATTCATGATTATAATCATAATGATAATAATCTCCAACGGGGCACATATCATAAACATACAATCATTAATTCCACTTCGATTATTTCAGGATCCTATGGCGCTACCTTTATTCCCACCTTCATTTTCAACAAACATTCCGCACTATAATAATCATATACATTTTGCAAAATAGACGTTCAATGTTAAATCAAGCCTACTCAAATGCATGCAACATTTTAGCAAAGATGAAAATTTGTCATCTTCCTCGTGTTTATGTATATAGCACCATAGATTTAGATACTCGGATTTAGTTGAATAAAATGAGTGGATGAAATTGAATTTTGAAACTAAGAAAAAGTAGAATGAGTAATTTCATTTTATTTATGAAAATAACCATTCACTCGTGCTGGGAAAAATGCCCAACGATTACAATAAGTGGAATTGACATCCAACCTAACTAGCCTCTAGCAATAACTAACATATTCCAAGGATATCTAAATCACTTGTCAACCAGACTAATCGTCTGTACTATTACAGATCAGAGATCCAATAACAACTGTAACATCGCCCTCGGGGATATTAACTCGCTTCCCGCGAAAATCATGACCATTTGCCAGGGAGGAGCGTATCACACATCAATATCACTGCGCCAAACATGGATCTTCTACAACTGTAACACCACTTGATCCAACCATGATCCATGTTGTCCAAACTGTAAACACCTTGAAAAACACAGATCTGACAAACCCAAATTAATGGAAACCCAAAATAAAACCACAAATAAAATTGCAAAAAAATAAACTGTATAAACAGATCGAGAACAATACATCAACGTGAACAGCTAAATTGATTAATCATCATGAACACATTGATCTAATCGATCAGGTTGAAGAACAAAACTAATTTGTAAAGATAAATCTCACACTTATTCAAAAAAACATTAATTAAAATAAATTGTTGTTCCCCATCTCCCCTGATGAGAAGATGGGGAAAAAAGATTGGAGAAGAAGGAGTGCGGCAAGGTATGAGAAGAAAGGGTTGCAGCAGCTAAAGGTTTTGTACAAGTAGAATGAGTAAACGAAATTGAATGAATCCTGCTACAAATAGAGGGTTTGAAAAAATATATATATATAAAATATTCAAAAGGAAAAGTGTGTCATTAATAGAGTAAATGAAATTTAATGAATCTTGCCACAAATAGAGGGTGTGACAATATAAAAAAAATTATTCAAAAGGAAAAACATGTCATTGATAGAGTAAATGAAATTGAATGGATCTTGCCATAAATAGAGGGTGTGAAAATATTAAAATATATATTCAAAAGAAAAAGTGCGTCATTAATAGAACATCTAAGGGAGTTTTTATTATTTACAGTCCAGAATTTAAATAAAATGTACGTTTCACGTTTCATGTGCTAAGAGAAACGCAGACGAAGGGCTAAAGTAAGTCCAATAGATTATCTAATTTTTTTTTCTAAAATGGAGAATGAAAACGCATATTCTCTATATTTTTTTTCAACTCCAATAGATTCTCTATTTTGCATAACATTCTGTTTAGTAAAGCAATAGTGATCTTCTTTTAATAACACAATAATAAATACTTTAACCACTACAAAATGAGAAAGTCTCCTGTTAGACTCACTTTAACGGTTAGACAAATCATGAAAAACCTTGTTTCAATAACTTTTATAGTCGAAATATAATTATTCATACATTACGATACATTTTAAAGTTTTTAAAAGTTATAGGAATCTCATTGGAATAAATAAAAACAAACACTAAATAACCTCATTAGTTATGTCAAATATAAAATGATCATGTTTGACGATTAATCGATCTAAAACATGACGTGGTACGATAAAATAAACTATAAATAAATACGTATAAATAACGGATATTTTAAAAATAATGAATATATTCATATTTAAAAATAATGAGTTAAGTGCTAAAATGACCCTGACTTTATGTGGAAAGTGCCAATATAACCCTGCAATCTCAGAAAGTGCCAAAATAACCCTTGACTCCGCTAACTTTTTAGTCAACTGTTTGATGGGCGGATTTAGTTGAAAAGACCATTTTGCTGTTGTCAAAATAATCAAAAGAAAAAAAAATTCAAATCCATCTTCTCCTTCAACCTTTTCCAACCGACCACCCCTCATTTCTTTGGAATCCAAAATTGGGCCTGGTAGAACACTCGGGCTTGCCGGCGGGCTTCTCGTCGGACTTTCCGCCACTTCCAGCAAGCTTCACGAACGTGACCCCATTTGTTTTATTGTAATCTCATAGCCACCAGAAT
Source organism: Rubia tinctorum (assembly GCA_032355605.1). Classification (NCBI taxonomy): domain Eukaryota; kingdom Viridiplantae; phylum Streptophyta; class Magnoliopsida; order Gentianales; family Rubiaceae; genus Rubia; species Rubia tinctorum. The sequence goes on from JAULKM010000007.1 coordinate 7,004,767, forward strand.
TTCTGAAAAATTATGTTTGGTGGCTAAAATCTTAGCCCCTCAATTCTAGAGGTTGGTGGTTTGAACTAAACCATTTGTTCAATAGACTCCATTACCATTTCAAAATTAAAAATGGTATCGATAATATGATTAAATTAGTCTTCCCAATAGATTTATATGATTGTTGCGAGTAAATCAAGGAGCGAGCTGGCGTGGTTTTGGACCTAACTTGTACTATTTAATTGCTCCGCCCACAACGTTATACGATGTTCAATTTCTCTAGACCAAGGGGCTTGGAGGCAGAGTCACGGGCGGCTGACGATGTACCATCATCGGAGGGCTTCGAGGCGAAGGACACGGGCGGGCGGCAGGAGTCAACAGGGCCTTTGGTGGTGGTGAGAAAAAGTTGACGAATTTAGGGGGACCAAGGGGCGTAGGCGGGGGCGGATCGGGGGGCGAGGCGGGGGATCTGGAGCGGCGGTGCGGTAGGGGGAGACAGTGGGAGGCGGCAGTATAGTGCCACCAGTGGTTCTCACGATTGCGACAACGAAGAAGAAAGATAGTTTGTAATAAGGGATATTTTTGTCATGTCATTTTATAGTCATGCCTAAATTTATTTGGTCAATGCCGGAATTAGGGAGTTTGGTTATATCGGCACAAATTTTTTGAAAGTTAGGGTCAGATTGGCACATAAAATAATTAGTTAGGGTTAAATCGGCACTTGTTGAAATTACAGGGTTATATTGGCACTTTCAGCATAAAGTCGGGGTTATAAATGTATTTAACCCTAAAAAAATTGTAAGTAATGACTAATTTTTTAATGAACGTTGTTAGCCAACCTTTGTTCCAAAGCATGAAAGTTACGATGGTCATGAAAGCTAGATATAGAAAATATTTACATAAATAAAGATATTACTTTTAAATTAAAGGTGGTTAACATTAATAGCATTAAATTTCCAATTCTCCAAATGTGTCATTCTCTCTCTACCAATATAGAGAATGAAACCTTCTCTTTCCTCCGGTTCTCCATTTTAGAGAACCATATGGAGCATCTGTTGGAGCTGAAAAATGATCAAAATCTCCAAATACCCAAAATCTCCATTTTGCATAATCTGTTGGACTTGCTCTTATATATAGGGCTGATTAACGGTTGACCTTTGATTATTTAAATTCAAGCCCTAATTATTAGTGTTTATACATATGGGCGATTAAGGGTTGATGTTGATTACATAAAGTCAAACCCTAGTTATTACTGTTTATATATATGCGACTTGAAACAAACAATTGAAGGTTGTCCATTTATTTGTTAAAGTCAAACCCTAGTTATTAGTTTTTATATCTATGACTTTATATAGACGATTAAGGGTAGATTGTTGACTTGTTAAACCCTATCTATTAGTATTTACATGCATCTTCGGCTTCAGGCTTAGACATCATCACCCCTTATTCTGGTACTTCTCATGTCTATTTTTGTAATGGTGCTCCTATTCATATTTCTCACATTATTGATTCTTGGATTTCTGACAATTTAAGATTATTTAATGTTCTGGTTGTACCCAAGATAACTAAGAACTTGTTGTCTATTAGTAAACTAACCAAATATTTGAACGTGCTTATCACTTTTGATGACCGGAACTTTATGATTCAGAACAAAGTATTAAAGGCAATCATGGGGAAGGGCCACAATGAGAGCGGACTCTATATCTTGGATAGGGAAGAGGAAGCTCTTTTTTCCTTTTTACAGCAGAGTAAAGGTCATGCGTTACGAGCTCTGGCATGCTCGGTTGGACCACGTGCCTACTGCAGTCAATTCTAATTTCCAGAAGTCTAATTTAATTTCCATTTCTTCTTTGTTGCATAAATCGCACACCTCCACTTAGCGGTTGGTATTTGTTAAGAACCCTAAACATGTTGCGTACATTCTTGATCTAGAACATTGTTATTCACAGGTCTTTTTCCGGTTTTATCAGAAAATGGTTTTTATTATTCTACCTTATTTGTGGATGATATTTCTCGATTTACATGGCTTTTTTTGCTTCGTCGCAAATCGAATTTCGTTGACATTTATTTGCAGTTTGAGGCACTTGTCGAGAATCAGTTTTCATCTAAAATTAAGGTATTTCAGAGTAATGGTGGCACATAATTCTTAACTACTCATTTTCAGTCCCATTTCGCCTCTAAAAGCATACACCATCAGGTATTGTGTGCGTCAACTCCGGAGCAATGGGCGAGCATAACGCAAACACTGAAATGGGACTTACGATGCCTTTTCACTCGTATCTTCCTCTTTCCCATTGGGACAATGTGTTTTCCATGGTGGTATACATTATTAATCGACTACCTTCTCCAGTTTTACAGGGCATTACTCCTCATAGACTTTTATACAATCGGGATCATGTTTACTTAAATTGCCACCCGTTTGGCTGTCAGTTTTTCCCGTTTATTCGCCCATTTGCCTATCACAAGCTGTCTCCTTGCAATATTCCTTGTGTGTTTCTCGGCTGCAGCTTTTAGTACAAAGATTTTAGGTTCCTTGATTCTTCCATAGGCAAAGTCTATGTCAACCGGTTTGACAAGACTTTCTTTCCTTTCACCTCGTCCATAGCCTCGACAATAATTTCCCCGATTTCGACATTAAAGTTTTCTACCTTTATTGACCCTGATGGTGATTCTGCTTCTCCTTTGCCCACAGCTATTCTGTCGCATTCGGAGCCCTGCTCTACATGTTGTACATATTCGGATCGTTCAATGGTCAGCCCGACCCTTCTTGCATCGTCTGTTTCACCACCAGCCAGCTCTCCAGATTCCCAAGTCCCCTCAACCGAAGCCTCTCTTGCAGCCTCTCCTCCCTGACCACAACCTCACCGGATGACTACCCGGTCCGCGATTGCTGTCATTCAATGGCGAGATTATTCTAATATTGTCACCCATAGTCTTCTTGCTCCACTCCTTGCCAAGAATGAACCTACAGACTATCTCTCGGCTCTTCAGGACCTATCTTGGGCCTTGGCTATGGATGATGAGATAGCGGCTCTTCATTGCAAGCATATTGGGATTCGGTTCTACGTCCATCGGATGTCAACATTTTTAGCTTCAAATAGGTTTATCGGATGAAGTATCGTCGTGATGGTACATTTCATCACCACATGGCCCGTCTGGTGGCGCAATGGCTCTCCCAAATTCCTGGTTTTGACTTTGATCATACAATCAGTCACGTCCTCAAAGCCTCTACTATTCTGACAGTTCTTGCTATTGCCACTATGCGCTCTTGGTCTCTTCATCATCTGGATGTCAAGAAACCCATTCTCAACGACGGGCTCAACTCCCCATTCTACATGGCCCAACCATTCAGTTACAAGGACCCGCTCCATCCTGATTATATCTGTCATTTGTGGAGGCCATTTATGGCCTCAAGCAAGCTCCTTGGGCATGGTTTCAGCGCTTCAACACCTACTTGGTTCATCTTGGTGTTTCCCTATTTGTTCTGTCTCTGGGATCATCGTTGTTGTATTTGCTTGTTTATGTCGATGACATCATTCTCACAAGCAACAACTTGACTCTTTTTCTCCAGTTCATTGACCACACTCACAGGGAGTTTGCCATTAAGGATTTGGGTGCCCTTCATTACTTCTTTGGTTTTCACCGACTGTTTCGGCTCTTCTTCTTGGTCAAGCAAAATATGCTAGAGACATTCTTACTTGTGTCGGGATGTCTGATGCAACTCCAGTTTCCACTCTTTTTCTACCCAGCTCTCAGCTTCACAACAGCACCAATCATCCGTTCAAGAATCTGATGCTCTATTGGTCTCTGGTTGGGGCTCTCCAGTATCAGACTATTACTCATCTAGACTTAGCCTTAGCGGTTAGTTTTGACAGTCAGTATATTCATGACCTTCGGGATGATCATTTTGCAGCCGTCACTCGAATTCTTCGGTATGTTCAGGGTACGTTGCACTTTGGTCTCACATTCCGCTCTGCCATCTCTCTCGAGTTATTGCGTTATTCTAATGCTAATTAGGCTCGATAACTTGACACTCGACGCTCCACTTATGGCTACGTTGTATTTCTTAGCGGAAACCTTATTTCCTAGAGTGTTAAGAAGCAGCCCACTATGTCTTGCTCCAGCACCGAGTCTGAGTATCGTGCTCTCGCCAACACGATTTCCGAGGTTGTTTGGCTGACTCGTCTTCTGCGAGATCTTCGTGTTCTACTCTCTGGTTCTCCACTTCTGCTATGCAATAACAGTAATGCAATCGTTTTGCCTCAGATCCAGTAGATCACAAGCGGGCGAAGCACATCGACAACGATTACCATTTTGTTCGGGAGCTTTTTGTGGCTGGCAAGCTGCGCATCACTCATGTTCCTACTTCTATTCAGATTGCGGACTTGTTCACTAAGGGTCTCTCCAGTACACTCTTTGAGTTCTTTTGATCCAAGTTTGAGTCTCTGAGCAATTAACGTATCGCTGCGTGGGGGTGGTTGTTTAGAATTAGTCAAACAGATGACTAGATTAGGATAAGAATGATGAGTAGACTAAAGTTATTTTAGCACTAGTTCTCTTTGTAATTTTGTCTATTTATTCTTTCCATTAATCACGAATCATTTATGGGAAATCCTTCTATCAAGATCAATCATGAAAAAACTTATTTTAATAACTTTTATGGTCAAATTATAATTATTTGTATGTTACAATGAAATAAAAAAATTTATTGCAATAAATATTAAATTACTATACTAATTTCATCAATTATAAAAGACAAAGTCTTGGGAAAGACGGTCTTTCCATAAACTTATGGAAAGACGGTCTTTAATTATAATAATAAAAGGTAAAAGGTCTTTGTTGCAATATTAAAGTTTTATTATACAACGTGTAGTAGGTATAAATTTTATAA
>JAULKM010000007.1:7016017-7033261 GCA_032355605.1 Rubia tinctorum
GGGATTTCATCCCCTTGTTATGGGTTTTAGTTATCTAGGCTAAATATACTCTTGGGAGCAATTGGTAAGCATTTCTAGTATAAATTTGTGAGATTTGTTTTATTCTATTTTGTACTTTGATTAGCAAGTATGTTTTGTGCTTTGTTGTATGATTAATGCATTATGTAGACTAGGATGATCAACTAGTTGATGATTGTGAATTGATTGTTTACTAGTTTTTGGTCAAACCGGGAAGACTTTGTCGTTTTGTCAAGGTTATTATTGTTGATTGAGGTTAGGTTGTAATTAGGGGTGACAACCAATTATAATTGTTGATTGATGAAATTTCTTAGGTTTAGGATGAATTTAAATTGATTTGCCTAATTATCAACGTGTCTCACTAATAACGTCTAGTATGAAACCCGATCCTCGTAGTCGTTATAAGTAGATATACTTGTGCTATCTATATGTTTCTCGCTTGTAGGACATTGTGGTAGTTGTGTTGGTCTCCATGTTTATTGCTATTTTCGAGAAAGTCTATGATGCCGATCGTTTAGAGTGACCCAAGGGTAAGGGTTATTGTGTGGCACCGATTACTCACTCTAAGTATAACCAAGGAGAGGTGAGAAATATCTTTACTCGAAAGGTGTAGACAAGTTTTCCACAATATGTGGTTAATGCATAAAATAGGATAGTTAGTCCATGATCAAAGGATAACTAGAAATGTAAACTAGTTGCGCCCAAGACTCGTTATCATATTAGTTACATCTTTCGTGCTAGTTGTGTCCGTATTTACATCGTTTGCCCTAATTTTTTGCTAATCTAGTTCTCAAAGTAGTCCTAGTGTTTTCTAAACTCAAAACCCCACACCGTGCTTTTAACTACGTTAAACACTTTATAAAACCTCATTTTCTTCATGGACAATTCTGACTGCCACTAACTACTTTCTAGTAAGTAGTCGCAATTATGACCTACAAATACTACCTTTGAGAAGCACGACGACGGTCTCCCAAAAAAGGAAAAAATCATTCTATTACTTATATTAATTATAAAATAATCTCGATTAATGACCCAGCACTATAAAACAAGAGTTTATGTATTCTAAAAGTAAAAGGTAATTTTTTTTAGAAAAATATAAATATTTTACCTATAGTTAAAAAATAAATCAACTTTAATAATAAACAAAGTTCCATGGACATAACTTGTAATCTTATATCTGGAGGTCTGCTGACAAGTGGCCTATCCTCAAATTGCGAATAGTCCACTACATTTTTTCACTTGTACACTGCATTTGTTAAATTATACACTATATTTAAAATGTTAAAAAGTTAAATATTATACTTTTTATATCATTTTTTATATTTTCACATTCAAATACAATTATTACTTGTTTTAACTTATAAAATATATTTTTTTAAATAAATTTTTAAGGTAAAAAATAAAGTGGTCTACCATAAGCTTATAAATATGCCACATTTCTTGAGACTTCCCCTTATCTTGAAGCGGATTTTTATTTAAAAAAATTCAAATCGTCTCTTGGACCAAGGTTTATAGTGTTCCCATTTACTTTGAGGCGCTAACTAAATATTATAATTCTAATATAAAACCTTAATTGCAAAAGAGAGAAATGAGCAGAGGCACTAGTCAATATTATAATACTAAACAAAAGCGGCAATGAGAAGGACAAACCAAGGATAAGTGATTCTCACTGTATAGCCATATTGTAGCCACAATCGTATTGACCCGAGACTTTTACAATACTAAACAAAATCCTATGTGGCAATGAGAAGGACAAACCAAAGATAAGTGATTCTCACTGTATAGCAATAGTGTAGCCACAATCGCATCGGCCCGAGAGTCCGAGAGTCCGAGACTACCATGAACCAATCACAGTAAAGTATCAAATGAAATGCACGCAAAATGTTCCATCCACACTTCTGATCAAACATCTAAGGCAATCAAAACGAAACAAATAAAACACCCCAACTAATAATTTGATCCGTCTCCATTTAGCCCGTTCCGATCATTTTCCTAAATTGCCAAAAATATTTTTAACCAATGTATAAAAATCATTTTTAATACGTAAAATTATCTTTAATTTGACTAAAACCGTTTAAAAATCAACTATTTGTATTAACAATACAAATGGCCTAAACAGTAATCATTCTAATGGATCAAAGTAACAATACAATTGGCCTAAACAGTTTTAAAATCAATTTTCTCTGTCTGGAAGCAGACTTGAATGTACTTAGGGTAACAAATTAATCCTTATTTGTGTATTAGGCAATATTTTCGCCGGAGAAGACGCAACACTCGCAGCCGTAGCCACGATCAATTCCTTTCCTCTCCAAAAACTCGATTTCTTTCCTCTTCGGCGACGAGACATCGATTTCTTTCCTCTCCACCCCACCGATGATCCAAGGATGACTAGAAACTCGAGTTCAGCCATTTGCCAGAGACCGCCACTACCGTTAAACCTTCCGTCGTCACCATCAAGATTTAGGGTTTAGATTTAAAATTAATTTTTATTATTAGTAAATAATCAATTTGTCTATTCTTTAAAATAAATTCAAAATACATATAGTATTTTAATAGTATAAATACAGGACGTAATTAAGTAAAATAAAGAGCGTGACATAGCGATTCGAAAAAAATGAACGTTGATATGAATGGAGTATGCTGATAAAAAAGAGAGAGTATAATTTTGTAGAAAATAATGAAAGTCAATAAAGAAATACGTACGTCTGATGAAAACTAATTTTGATTGCACTGCATATCAATACTCAAATATATACTGTATCTGACTTTTTAAAAGTTGGAATAATTATATAAACTTTAAAAAAATCATTAATATACAAATATATATTATCATACTCCGTATGAGCTTTTGTTTCACTTCTTAGTAATGTAAATTTTAAGTATTACTAATTTACAGTTTTTATATAAACATTATTAATAAGTAAACTTAAAAGATGGTCGTGGTGGGCGAAACACTTCTCTGGCACGTAATTCTGTTTCTACAAAATACCCCTAGTACGGTAGTTCCACTATACCACCAACCTTTGTCGAAAGAGGAAAAATACCCACCAACAATTTCAACAAATTTGGAAGTTCAATCTATGAACTGGCATCCTGAGCCTGATATATTTTAAAATAAATAATTATCACTATTATATAATTCACAAAATCTTGTTTTATCCAGTCTAAAATTTAGGCAGGGTTTATTGTGCAGTTATTATAAATTTCATTTTTGATGGTTTGATGGTGTTTTAAAAAGAAACTGAAAAACTAGAGGCATTTTGTTGTAAATATAGAAAATTTTGATCCATATATATCACAATTTCAAATATTTAATTTATTTTCTTTTTTTTATTTGCAGTCGGGAACCGCCTCGGTCACCGATAACCGCCGCGGCCACCTGAGACCAGGCCGCCGGCTGGCTTTACACCGAATTCTTGCTGAATTCAGCTGCCGCGCGTTGCAATTCACCGATCTGCATTTCGTTGGAATCGTCGTCGTTCTTCGTCGCATTGCATTCGAATTCGCCGGAACCCTAGCCCCTAACCACTGCCTTACCGTCAATGCCTCGCCGTCAAAGCCTAGCGGATTTACAGACGGTGTCGCTCAGTCTTCTTCGGCGGATTCAGACATCTCTGATTCGAGTCTTCTCCGTATGATTAGGATGCTATGTCTCTGGCATTTCTCAAGTCTTCTCCAGCGGATTTCATTACGAAGACAGCGTTGCTCGATTCTTCTCTGACATATTTCATTCACATAAAGCAGACGGCGTTGCTCGAGTCTTCATCGACGGCAATCAGCGAAAATAGGGTGCTCGAGTATTCTCCGTCGGTGTAGCTGTTGCACGTGAGAATTATGCACTCTATTGGAGAAGAAGGTTTGAGCATGTGAATTCTACGCGCGCCTCTTATGTTGCGTGAACTCTGCTCCACCGGTAAACCTCTGCTCTTCTGAGTTTATGTACTGAATGTGTTGATGTTTTTTAATCTAATCCTCTGCTCATCTGCCGTTTGATTTTGTGATGATGATGTCTTAACAATGAGTGTTGATGTAGATAATGATGTGTTGATGTTATGTTTTTTTCATTGACATGATGAGGTTTAGATATATTTGATTGAGAGGATGTTCAATAATGATTCTTTGGTCCAGTGGTTAGTGCTTTTATTGTTGGACTTGTTTTTCCTATAATTTGGTCAGTGTGTACAATTTTAATGCTGATGCTTGTCAATTGTTTTTAAACTTGGATATATGAATCTTTTGGTTTCAGACTTGCCAAAGTCCCATCCGCCCTATTACCCCTAACAACCTTCTGGATTTTGTCTACCGGTCGATATCTGAGCCTACTTCCTCTGCTGCTATCTACACCGAGTCTTCAAGTACGGAGGATGCAGTTGGTCAAGATACATCCCTTTTCTTTGATGACAAGTCATATGGGAAGGAATCAGAAACTCCCTTTGTCAACTTATCTCGACCACTTACAGAAAGGTGACTGAACAATTTTCCGAGTTTATTTGCTGGAAGCTTTTTGATAGCCCTTCCTTTTCTTGATGATTGTACTACTTGAATTATGATTACATCTTATGACTTTACTAGAGAAGCTACATTTTCTAATTTGTGTAGTTCATTTCATTTTGTCCCATCGTAGTCCATCTCTCTAATAAAGAGCATTGAATGCTTGCATCTAATTGTCTATTACAGCTGCAGTGAGAAGTCCGAGTTGATACTCACGAAGTCTAACTTTGACTCATCCTGTCAAACGGATAGGGGTTTTCTGTTACACTTTTGTGTAACACTCCATATTACACCAATTAAATTGTGCCACATGTCTCTCCTAACTTAACTCTAATCTATCTAACCATGATTAACAATGTTTTAAATTTAATTTTATTCATTGAACTAAATACTATTTTTTTACCTTAGCAGAAACTTTCCCTACTTTGATTGTTATTGCTCTATACATCATAAACACCCTGCAATTGATACAAGGTAGCTATCAGTCTCTGCAGTTAATTTAAATACAACACAGTACCACATCATCTTATCAATTTCTAAGCAACAATTGTTTTCGAAATGGTATTAGCAAATCCTAGATGATAATGGTACTGCTAGCAAAATTCATGAAATTCCAATGTTAGAACATCAGACAAAGCTACAAATCATTCGTTGTCGATGTGTTGTTGTTGCTGCCTCCCAATTTGGTCAGAGGTATCGGCTGGAGGTGAAGAAAATCATTCCGTATTTAGTTTTCTTTTTCTTCGGCCACTTTTGTCAAATAGGTTTTGTTCAAAATTCATACATTGCAACCCTCCAAAGCCAAGGGCTTGTTATATGGCAGGTGGACATCTATGATTTTTTTTGAAAATTTAAAAAGAAAATGATGGAATTTGGTGTTCAAATCCAAGAACAAATGGCCAAATATAATCATAACTATATAATCATATGTCTGTATGTAGATGAAATGGAAAAGGCAGGGGAAAAATGGTGCAGATATGAAATCTCATTTAATTGTGAATGATTGGAATGGAGAAGGTCCCATGGAGAACTTAATGGAAATATGATTAATTAATTCAAAAAAGGAAATGTTTTGATTAAGGTAATAAGTGAGCATTTGATTTGATTAAAAAAATCATGCTAATATGGTTAAATAATTAGATTAGAGTTATGATAGGAGGGCCAAGTGGCTCAATTTAATAGGTGTAACCTGGAGTGTTACACAAAAGTGTAACAGAAAATTCAGAGCCTCTCAAAACGCTCCATCATCTTTCTAACCTAATATTCTTAGCAACGCTGGGGAGGCCAACGCCACAATCTCCTACGGTCTTTCCCTATTCCACAACCCATAAACCCTAAATATAATCTATACTCACCATTACCCAGAACCCCCCAGTCAGTCCACATTTCAAAACCTCTAAATTTTTTCTAAATCCCTGGCGGATTTAAAAAGGTTTTATTTGTCTTTTCACTTTTTATGATCACCAGGGTCGGCTGCTACTGCGGCAGCCACGCGGCAACCTCAGTGGTTTTGGAAAGAAAATGGTAAAATCAAAGTTGGGTCAATGTCGGGTGTTCAATGTTGCGTCACTTTCAACACCGGTCAGAACTGGCGCCGGACGGGGTATTTTACAGGTTTGGAAAGGGTCAAGATATGTGTTAGACGGATCAGACGGAGCTCTACATTGTGTGGGTGTCGCATAGGTGATGACGAAATAATGGAAAAATATGGCCGGTACCCGGTAGCATGGATGTCAACGCTCATTATTGTGCGACGTTGTGGTACATTGCTGATTAGGGTTAGTGCAAGCGATCAACGACGACAAAGCTTAATTCTCCACGGGGTCAAATATGGTTTTAGAGGGTATAGGTAGATCGGGTTTGGTTCAGGGTATTAAATTTCTTTATTTTTTATTTTTTAGGAAATTATAACTTAATTACAGCAAAAAGGTGATTTTAAAAATGGGTCTTGTGTTTTGTTATGAGCTTTAGATTTTAAAAAAATCTGCCAGGTTCGATTTTTCGGCGATCTTTTATGTGGGAAATTTGTGTTGGCTTCCGATCTACTCTCCAAGTTGGTTTAGGAGAAATCCAAGTCTAAAGTCGTTTTAAAATTGACTTTTGGCGATCTCATTCGAGGTATGGTAGATTTGTGGACTTCGACTGATTTGGATAGTTTAGGCTACCTTGATCGACTTGTTTTAATTAAGTTGTCTCTAGACTGATTTATTTCGGTTGTCCAATCTAGTACGAGTTAGAGATTTTTGTACGCACAAATTAACCAATCACAGTTTGTTCAGTTGGCGTATCTTTTGAGCAAAATTGTTACTTGTTATAAGGAAATGTCAAATTTATGCCTTGCTATTGTGACTTTTTCAAATTGGTACGCTAGCTCAAAATGATATTCTGTTGGGTAGATTTAGATCGGGTTTGATGGATGGTTTTACAGGAGACAAAGACCAAGACATCATATGTTGTACCTTTTGTTTTAGAAATTTAGGTTCATTTCTTACATGTAATTGGGATACTATCACATATCAAGTTGTGTTTTTAGGCCATTTCGATTATTATATAGGGTTGGATTCCCAAACATTCCTGACAGTTTCAATAAGAGAAATCTTTCCACATATTCTAATTAGTGTAATAAATACTCTCTCCGTCCCAGCAATAATGACTTATTTATTTTTTCACGGTTTTCAATGATCATGTTTAACCATATATATCTCTAGCTACATGTACCAATTTCGCATTAAAAATTTGATATTTATAAAATATATGTTAAGATGAATTCGACAATATTTCAAGTGATATATTTATTATATATACATATATATTTATTTATATTCAAACTTTACCAAATTTAACTTTGGAAAAGTAAATATGCCATTACTGGTGTGACGGAGGGAGTAGTACCTGAAAAAGTGATTTCCCCTCAAGCGATGTGTCGGATGCTCAGCGACGCAAAATATGGATCGGAAGAACTCAAACAGTGAACGAGAGAGTCTTTTGGTGAAAATGTCTGCAATTTGAAGAGCAGTAGGAACATGAGCAACACGCAGCTTGCCAGAAGCAACCAACTCATGAACAAAATGATAGTCGATGTCAATGTGTTTCGCCCACTTGTGAGCAACTCGATTCTGGGCCAAGAAGATAACACTACAGTTGTCACATAACTGTAGTGGAGATCCAGAAATCGGGACACAAAGATCACGAAGCAAATGAGTCAACCAAACAACCTCAGAAGCAGTGTTGGCCAGGGCTCGATACTCGGACTTCGTACTCGAACGAGAAATAGTGGACTTTTTCTTGGCACTCCAGGAAACAAGGTTTCCACCAAGAAAGACAGCATAACCATAGGTAGATTGTCGAGTCTCCAAACAATGGGCCTAATCAGCATCAGAGTAACTCAGAACATCCGGAGAACTAGTTATTCGAAATGCAAGACCAAAATGCAAAGTACCCCGAAAGTATCAAAGAATTTGGGTGACTGCTGCAAAGTGATCGTCACACAGATCCTGGAGATACTAATTGACTGTGTTGACAACAAAGGTCAAATGAGAACGAGTGATTGTCAGATACTGCAGAGCCCCAACAAGAGAGCAATAAAGTGTCAGATTCCGAAAAGCAGGACTGGAGGAGCCGTGTAGCTGCGATCCTGGCACAAATGGAGTAGAGACTGGTGTAGCATCTAACATCCATGCTCGAGTAAGAATATCCCTGGCGTTCTTAGCTTGTCCAAGAAGTAAACCCGAGGATGAGGGTGTAACTTCAAGGCCAAGGAAGTAGTGTAGAGTGCCTAAGTCCTTGATAGCAAACTCCCAATGTGTCCGATCGATGAACTACCGGATGTGAGTCGGGTCATTGCCTGTAAGGATGATTTCATCGACGTAAACCAACATGTACACCAATAACGATCCTTAAGATAGAACAAACATAGAAGTATCAGTAGAACTGCAAATGAAACCAAGTTAAACCAGATAAGTACAGAATAGCTAGAACCAGGCCCTCGGAGCATGCTTAGGACCATAAATGGTTTTCTGCAAGTGACAAACATACTCTAGGTGAAGCATATCCTTGTAACCAATGAGCTGCACCATATAAACTGAAACATCAAGAACACAATTTAAAAAAACATTCTTAACATCAAGCTGATGAAGAGGCCAAGAGCGCATCGTAGCAATAGCTAAAACAATATGAAATGTGGATGCTTTGACCACTGGGCTGAAAGTGTGGTCAAAGTCAAAAACCAAATCTGTGAGAAACGCTGCGCTACAAGCCCGGCTTTATAATGCTCAATAGTGCCATTTGATCGATACTTCAGTCGATAAACCTATTTGGATCCAACAATGTTGACATTCGAAGGTCGAGGCACCAGATCCCAAGTGCGCTGGCCACGAAGAGCTGTCATCTCATCATCCATGGCAGAAACCCAAGCAGGATCCTGAAGGGTAGTGGAACAATTTGTGGGCTCGGAATGAGCAAAAAGAGCAGCAGCAAGACCATGAGCGACAATGTCTGAATAATCCCTGCGCTGAATAGCACCAGTATTCGACCTAATTGTCATCTGATGAGTGCGAGACCAATGTAGAGAGATTGAAGGAGCAGTCGTGGCAGGGGAAGTGGCCGGTGAGGGGGCTGGCGAAGGGGCTAGTGAGGTAGCCGGTGAAACGGGTGGGCTGGTCAGTGAACCAAGTGAACTGGTCGATGACGAGATAGGTGGAGCAGGATGCATCGGAGTGGTCATTGGATAGTTTGAATCGATAGAGCAGACAGAACATGGTGTCGTAGTCGGGGACGATAGCATCAATGAGCCATGAGGGTTGGAAACTGAAGTGACAAGCCGAGCAGGAGGAGATTCCACCATGGAAGAAGTAGGAATAACAGCTGATGCATCAGCAAGATATAAAAAAGTAGAGACATCTAGAGAGAACAGAGATACTGAAGTAGAACCATCAGCATGAGGGAAGGAATTATCATCGAACCTAGCATGTCTGGTGACATATATCTTTCCAAACGTAGGATCCAAACATCGAAATCTTTTGTACTAGGAGTTGTAGCCAAGAAACACACAGGGATAACTGTGAGGAACAAGTTTGTGAGTTGCATATAGACGAAGCTAAAGGTACACACAACAACCAAATACATGGAAGTTTGTGTATAGGGTAACCCGACCATTTCATAACTTCATATGGTGATCGTCTGTCAAGAACAAGAGTGGGCAGCCGATTTATGGTGTAAGCGGTTGCAACAAAGGCGTGAGGCCAGAGTGAGAGAGGGACATGAGAGTGGTATAACATAGACATGACCATCTCAGCAATATGATGGTGCTTACACTCAGCCCGACCGTTCTGCTCAGGAGTATACGAGCAAGAAATCTGATGGTGAATTCCCTTTGTCTGAAAGTGAGAGCGTAATCGACCATTTACAAATTCAGTCCCCCATCACTATGAAACACCTTAATGGTGGAAGAAAACCGGTTCTCCACAAAAGCCTCAAACTGGCGATAAACATCCCAAAAAATCAGATTTTTGGCGCAGTGGGTTAAACCACGAGAGTTGGGAATGATCATCGATAAAAATAGCATAGTATGAGAAACCGTCAACAGATAAAATAGGAGAAGACCCCCCATAAGTCACAATGAACTAGATCATGTACCCTAACAACCCCTTTATCATTTGTATAAGAAGATAAACGCTTCCCTTTAGCCTTTTCACATGCATCACAAAGGATAGGTTTTGGAAAATCAATGAGATAGATAAAGATCCAGAAGCACGCACCAGAAATAACGAAATGCAGAACATGACCAAGTCTAGCATGCCAGATTTCAAACGACGTACGCGACTTATTTGATTTCACAGTAGACAACAAAGCAGATGCACCATAATCTAAAACATAAAGTTCATGTTCACTATGACCGTGACCCAATGTTTCACTAGTGATTATATGCCGAATAATAAATGAGCGATCATCAAAGCAGACAACAACATTTAAATTCCGAGTTAATTTGCTAATCGAAAGCAATTTTTTAGTGACATCAGGCACAATAAGCATATTATAAAGAGACAAGGATTTAGAAATTCGAGAATCACCAACATTAATAATAGGGAGTTGAGAACCATTACCAACATATAGAGCCAGAACCATCATAAGGTGTCACATGATCAACTGCAGTGGGGGACGATGCCATATGTTTTGTGGCGCCAGAGTCTACAATCCATTTGGTGTCATTGTGTCGCCCATGATGAGAAAGTCCAGTATAACTCGAAATAGCACACCTTTGAGAGCCAAAGAGATCCATATTAGAGATGGAAACTAAGAAATCAGCAAGCAAAAAAAATGCAGCCGAAAGAAATGGCAGGCGCGTGCACGGACGATAGGGAGATACTAACGCGCGTAGAGACCCGCTAATGTTGATGTGCGCGTGAATGATGCGCCAGGAGCTGTAGGCGTGTGGTTTTGCTGAAGAACGTTCTCGATGTTTAAGGCGTTGCTGAAGACCGTCGAATTGCTTAGAGATGTGCCGCTGCCGATGACGAGCAATGCTCTATAAAGAACAAAATCGGAGAGAAAATGCCGCCGCTTTCGGAGAGAAAATGCCGCCAGAGAGAAATCGTCGCCACTCAGAGACGAATCAAACGCCGAAGAGAGAACGCATGAAATAGAATGCTGCTGGGGAGAACTTTGTAATTAACGCCGGAGAGAAATCAAAAGCCAGAGATGAATCAAAGTCGCCGTTGTAGGGATGAAGAAAAAAACTTTGGGAATAAGGATGAAAAAACCGGCGGAGACGTCGGAAATGGGCCCGAATTTCGCTGAAAATTGGCTAGACCAGGAGAGAGGGGGAGGCGGCAGATTTTTTTTTAGGGTATAGGGTTTAGAATCAGAATTTGCTCTAATACCATGAAAAGTGATTTCCCGTAAAGAATAATGTATTACTGACAAGAATAAATAGAGTATAAAAAGAATGATAGTACTAGTATAACTCTAGTCTAGTTAACAATTCTATCTAGAATCAAATCAAATCAATCAAATAATTGAATTATTCTAACATCACCTAAATTCAGTATACTAAAACACAATGAAATGAAAGGAAAACGTGATTTATTATTAGAAATACCATATAAAGTTTGCATTATGGAATTTATTATTAGAAATACCATATAAAGTTTGCATTATGGCATTATGAAATAGACAAAATTTTGGGAAAAATCATCATTTCACATGCTTATGAAAATACAAAGTTTAATTAGATAATAAAAAGGTAAAATATTTTAATTGCAATGTTAAAAAGTTATTATGCAATGTGCAGTAGTTATAAAGTTCATGACCTGATAAATGCAATAAGAAATTTTTTTATTTCTTCTAATTTACAATTTAAACATTGATTTTTTCATGAATTATGCAAATACCGTTTTTCGAGAGACGAACTCTATGAAATATTTTCCATAATTCTAATTAGTGTAATAAATAACACCTAAATTCAGAATACTAAAACATAGTGAAATGAAAGGAAAACATGATTTATTATTAGAAATACCATAGAGTATAAAATGCATTACTGGCATTTTGAAATACGGAGTATTTTCCAAAAGTTCTTCTACTTGGTAATTTAATTGACGAAACTACCCTTAACACCTAACTTTTCAAGTGCAATAAATTTCAGAAGCCAAAAACATCCTCGTTATTTCCGCAAACACCTCATTCTTCCGCTCTCTTCGGCTCCGGCGGCAGCCCGCGCCCGAGGAATGGCGGCGACCACAGCCGTGAAATCACCCCTCCACACCTCCTCACTGCAAAAACCGAGCCCTAACTTCTCGTACAGCAGCAAGGTCTCATTCTCCACCGTACGCCTCCCCGCTCGGCGTCGCTGCTGCAGCATCAAAAGCAGCGCTGGCGACTCCAACGCCGACAGGAACGCCGCGAACGCAATCGAAGTGCACAAGCTCGCCGAAGACGACCTCAAAGTCTCCGCTACTCTTCCTAGTCAGTAATCTCTGTCAAATTAGTCATAACTTTCATTTGACCTTTTTTTTACTGCTTTTGTGAAAATGACTGTTTGTTTCCATAGGACCTTTGACGTCGGCGCAGTTTTCGAATTCTTCTACCTCCGAAGGATCTCGGCTCCGCGTGGCTTATCAGGTTTGTTATAACTGAATTGCTAACAGTTTTATTTGTGACTAATTGTTTTGTTTGAATTTGTTGATTGATTGATGTACTTGATAGGGTGTAAGCGGTGCTTATAGTGAGTCGGCGGCAGAGAAGGCATACCCGAACTGCGAAGCAGTTTCCTGTGAACAGTTTGATACAGCATTTGAGGTTAGTGGAAATTGATTGGCTTAACCGTGTAGATACCATTCATTCTACTCACTCCGTCCCACCAAAAATGACATAGTTTGACTCCAAAAATCCCATTTTTGCTGCGACGACGTGGTAGTCTGTAATTTTATGAATTATTCATAAGTTAGGCCTTTGGTTTTATCTCCTTGTAAATTATTTTGATTTATAAATTCACATTTAAATCAATGGCTTGTTTGTGTTATTTTATGGAATTGATTTTTCTTATTAAATTGTTATAGAGTTTGGTATAGTATTAGTAACATGTTTATTTTATGTTTTTTAGGCTGTAGAAAGATGGGCAGTGGATAGGGCAGTTTTACCTATAGAGAATTCTTTGGGGGGAAGCATTCACAGGAATTATGATTTGTTATTGCGTCATAGATTGCATATTGTTGGAGAAGTTAAGCTTGCGATCAGGCATTGTCTGATGGCTAACCATGGTGCCAAAATCGAGGACCTGCAGAGGGTTCTCAGCCATC
This sequence comes from Rubia tinctorum, assembly GCA_032355605.1. Taxonomy (NCBI): domain Eukaryota; kingdom Viridiplantae; phylum Streptophyta; class Magnoliopsida; order Gentianales; family Rubiaceae; genus Rubia; species Rubia tinctorum. The sequence continues at coordinate 7,029,322 of JAULKM010000007.1, forward strand.
CTCAGGCATGTTTCATATTCTCATTTTTTGGCAATGTTTTTCGACTAGTTATGTGAATGTTTGCGCCTGAAGCTTTGCTCTGCTTCAGGCTCTCGCACAATGTGAGAACACGTTGACGAGGTGGGGTCTGGTGAGAGAAGCTGTTGATGATACAGCTGGAGCGGCGCAGGTTTGTGCTGTTTAGATTTTACTCTCTCTTGTTGGCCTTTTAAAATCACACAACCATTGAATTATTGAGACTGCAGATAATGTAATGTCAAATCTTTGTTAGAGTTGTGTTCATTTTGGAGAGGTTGCAGTTCTGCTTAAAATGCTGTTTTTTTTTAAAATCCTGCAAAATTATGTCTTCCATGTTTGAAGTTTGGGACATCATTTAAAATTTGAGAATTGCAATTTAAACATTTTTATTTTGATCTGATGGCACCTTTTCCATCTTCGCTCCCCAGTATATTGCTTTTGAAGGAATCAAAGATGCAGGAGCAGTTGCCAGTGAGACTGCTGCTAAAATCTATGGATTAAATATTCTTGCCCGAGATATACAGGTTGGTTGATTGTAAAAAGGGAAAGTTCCATTTTTTCCTGGCTCAATGGCAATTATGCCTAAGTTTCCTACCTTATCCAGGATGATTCAGATAATGTCACTCGATTCCTCATGTTGGCTAGAGAGCCTATTATTCCTGGTGTTGACAAACCATTCAAGGTTAGTAATCTTTGCCTACCATTTGCTTGTGGCAGAAGAAATTTCTGCTCCTAACCTTCAGTTATAAATGGTATTTTCCCCATTTGATCGGATTAAATTTGTTAGACAAGTATAGTCTTCTCACTAGAGGAAGGCCCCGGGGTACTTTTCAAGGCACTCGCCGTCTTTGCCATGAGGAGTATCAACCTTACTAAGGTGATCTTCACTGCATTTAACTTCCACTTCATCTCTGTAGCGCCATATTCTAAAGTTGCTTGTTTGTGGTCCCTGATTCTATTATTCCTGCTAAACAGATTGAAAGCCGACCTCTACAGAAACAGGCTTTACAAGACTTGGTTCCCAGTGCCTCAGGCTTGCCAAAGTAAGTATGCCACATATTTATATATAGTACTCACTTGTCCCAGTTTGATACTGCACCAGTTGAACTATAAATGTAAGTGATAAAATGGTCTACTCTTCCAATGAAATTCTTATTTAAGCGAAATTCTTATTTAAGCGAAATTGTCGATGCAGAAACTTTCCCTATATTTTCTACGTCGATTTTGAAGCATCCATGGCTGATCAAAGAGCTCAAAATGCCCTTGGGCATCTAAAGGTGCAAACTGCATCTATTTAAATCCTCTTTGCTTTTGTCCAAAATATTGCTTTGTTAGTGAGAAATAACTGGTTTATGTTCAAATTGGATTACCTTACAGGAGTTTGCTGCTTTCTTGAGAGTGCTGGGTAGTTATCCTGCGGACAATGGCATGCCATGAGCGACCTTTTGCCTGGTATGCCTTTGGTGCCTAAGGCCCTAAGCTTTGTAATCAAAGTCGGATGTTTGTTGCTTGTTATGATTTTGTAAATTTCCTCCTGTGATACGATCATAGGAGCCATGGTTATCATGGTACTTCTGTGGTAATTAACTTAGATGTCCATCATGAAGAACTGAAACTGTAGATGAACAAGAGTCAATGTTGATTAGGTGCTTTAGGTAGTGAATGGTTTGTGATTGTTTGCCTGAGGTTTGATTAGGGAGTTCAGAGGCCTCCACAGTAATGTCTTTGGACTTTGTTTAGAGTGTCTCGACTCTCGAGCAAAGTTACTTGTGTTGCATGGAGAAGACAGAACTAATTACATAAATGACAAAGGACAGGTCTTAACCTTGAAAATTTAGTTGTGGGTTGTGACAGAACAATGTGAGTTATCTTCAGAGCTCAGTGGCTTCTGTAGAGTGTGTAGCAATGGTAGTTCCTGGAATAGTAGTGGCTTTAACCCTGAAAATGAACAGGCTGTAGATAATTGTTAGTGTTCTTCTGTAGACTCCTGAAATTAGACAATATGGTCATAATGAGGTTAAATGAATGCTGATGACGCGATCAAAACTTTCAAAATGAGGGGGGATATTTATGAGGAGACTGTTCTTGTGGGGAAAAAATAAAACAAAAAACACCAGATGCAAAAAAGGAAGCCATGATGACCGATAGAGGGCAAGCGTTTTTCTTATTCTAATTTGTTGTTGCCTTTTTATAGGAAGAGTAAAAGCTCTACTACTCTCTGACTATGTAATGGTGCATGCAGGTGGGCTAGTCTAAAGAAGGCGGTGCTATTTATTCCATCTATTTATGCGCTATACAACCATTTTAGGAGTCCGGCAGCAATGCTTTGTCCTCATTTTCTTTTGTACTCCAGCAGCAGTGTGGAGTTGTCTCAGCCCTTTTTCGTGTTATTTTTCATTTCAACTATGAAAGCCTCCTTGCTGCATTTTAGCTACCATGAGTTTGCCAAGATGTTAGAAATTTATGCGATGACTATAGGTGAACCAAATCCCATCATGTGAAGTTACTGAAAGCTAGATGGCAATCCTTAGTAATTCGTTTTCCTATGTGTTTTGACTTGTTAGGGCAGATGACTGTGGCCACCTCCAATTTCGTCTTCCTTTGTACTTCGGTTTACTTCCTTATCCCTAAAAAGCCGAGGGCTTGATGCTGTATTATTAAGAGTTCCGCTTTTTATTCTATCTAGACTGATGTATTCACATTTTATTTTATCCTTGGTTTTTAGCGTACTAAAAGCCGCTCCTCTAAATCTAAGGCTGAAATCTGAGGAAGCAAAGAAGGCCTGTTGTGGCGTTGGTGTAGTTGGTCTTTTACCGTTTGGTGTTTTCAGCCTTGCCGGCTTCAAATTATAGTTGGAGATTATGATTAAGCGTGTCAGGCTGTGTACCAAGTTGAGCGAGTTCAAGGTTGCTTAGTTACCAGACTAACGTTAACACTAAGTATGTTAACAGGATTGACTAATCCAACGCACCGAAGGAAAAAAAAGCGGATGCTGTGGAGTACAAGAAAGGGTGAAATTTAATTGACTGATGGGTTCAGGACAGTTCTATCATTTTTAATTCGATCACAACCAGAGTTCAAAGTATTCATGTCTTTGGTTAAAGTAGTGCATATGAAGTATTTAGAGCATGTACAACGGTGAGTTATGGTGAGTGGGAGAGGGGAGTTTGGGGAGTGAGAGGCTACAATGGGTGAGTTATGGTGAGTGGGGGTGAGAGAAAAAGGAGACACTCGAAAGGAGGGAGTCTTAATTTGCACTCTCCAAAATTCTATTCATCACATGGTGTGAGTCCCATTTGATGAGTGAGAGATTTTAATGAGATAAAATATATATTTTAGACCAATAGTATTGTGCCATGTGTCTTTCTAATTTTTATTTTTGCTCAAATGGATTTAAATAGATAAAACACAATTATATCCAAAAAACTAAAATTTAAAAATGACACCAAAATTCTTGGAAAATTTTCCAACATTGATATATTTCTCACATCTCTTCTAAGTTCTACTTTCCTCTCCTTCAATCTTTAAAAAAAATGTAGTTTGATTCGAATTGTTGAAAATGGATTCAGCTAATTCAAATTTCAATAATCAATCGACAAACTCAAATTTATCGAATTCAAGATATTTTTCCCAACAATCAAATCCAAATTTTAATGCTGTTATATTTTCTATTAAGTTATTATGCTTTTTAGTTTTATTAAGGTTATTGTTTTTTCAATTTCATTATTCGGATACCAATTATTTTTATAATTTTATATGTTTACGAAAATCTTATTTCTATGGATATATTAAAATATATATATATATATATATATATATAGACACACATGTAAACATATATATGTACATCATATTCAAAATATATATGTTGTAGTAAATATTAGATTGTAGAAATATAAAAATGTGTGAAAGAAAAAGGAAA
>JAULKM010000007.1:7111178-7123049 GCA_032355605.1 Rubia tinctorum
ATTCAAACCTTCAACCTCAAAGACTTGCATACAAGCAATGTCCTCCTAACCACTCCACATTGTTGTCGAGGAAAAGAGTAGCTCTCATTTGCTGAGATGTTCACAGAGCAAAGAATGAAAATGATGCATTGGGGCCTCAACAACGGGAGCATATCGACCACAGTTATATGTTGGCGACTCAATACCTCTCTGAACAGCTTCACACAATACGATGTTCTCCTGCAAAGTTCAGCACAAATAAAGAATGGTTTGGACTTAGCTCGAAAGTACCAAGAAGTTTGTATAGAGATAATCGACGAGATTTTGAGCAGAAGTAGCTGCACCTGAACTTTCTCACTGTCCTTCAAGCTTCTTTCTATGAAATCTTTATCATCCTGAAAACGGATCATATATCAATCCTTTTTCTACAAGTTATGGTCCAAATATCAGAACAGTTATAGCCATCATACGTAAAATAACATTAGTCCCATTTTATTTATAGGCCAATATGGACACACTGATGGCTTTCACTAATGATCATTCGACAGTCTGATTACGACGATATCATACTACAAGGAAACTACTGATCGTATACTCTATTATACCTTGCTAATGAAAGATCGCACGTAAATCACCCCTGGAAACGGTGGTCGTAAAAAATTCCAATCTTTACCAAAGCTATTGAATTTATCCATCATATCTGCTCTACTAATGAGACCAACTAAACTAAAATTGTAAAATTTACGTACAACATCAAGTTTGTAAAAACATTCTAGAACTGATAATACAATTCTCTAGTTCAAATTTTCCAAAATAGAACAATTCATTATTCCATGGTTTCAAAAATCTAACAGAAGCAGCATATCAGAATCAGCTCTAGTACCTTAAGAGATGCATCGAGAAAGTAATCAAATACCACTTGACATTTTCTAGGCCCCAATGGTATAACCAACTTTGTGCCCATCCAAGGTCCATACCTAAGAGACAAATTACCACTTTGCATGTTCAGTTATACATAAATTATCAACCACAAATAAAGAACAAATAATCTCACATCATTGCACTTACCTATTGATCATGAAATTTGGATACACAAAAGCATGTAGAGCTTTTGATCCTAGTCGATCAAAGTCTGGTTCACTTTTTACATAATCACCACCGCATCTCTGAATGTTAACTTTTTCATGCATCTTTTATCTTTTAGATCAGAGCAGAAGCAAAGTGAATATCAAATTAGAAAGAGATGCTCTAACTTTTTAAAAAAACAAGAAGCATCTAAAACCTAACAGAATGGCACACCAGTACTGATTGAGCATGTATTTAAGTATATCCCCAGAATTTAAATATCAAAACAATTGCATAACAGCATGTCAGTGCTAGAAACAGAAGGATGAGCAGATAAAAAACCCTCAATGGTAAGATGCAGTGATCATACTGTGCTGGAATATGAGTCAAGCTTAAGGCCATATGCAAGACCTTTATGAGCATAAGGAACATGATATCCCCCATCTAAGTAGTTATCGCAAAAAACCTGCATAGAAAATAACAAGTGTCTCAGCATATGTGCAGAGCTTGAAATGATCAACTGTATCTTGAACGGAAAACAACCCAGACAATGATGTGAATGTAATCAATATTGAACTTACCAACTTTAACATAACATTCATAATTTTGAAACCAAACCTTCCAGTTGCATTCAAGAGTGTATTCTCGTCCGCAAATGAAGCTAAGAATAGAATCAATCATCCTAAAGCTCAATATCTCGTTAGTGCTACCCAACCATTCCTCTCCGACAGCATTTATCTGAGATAGATGTTGATGCATTCCTTTGTCAAAGTTGAGAAGTACAAATGGTCCCCAGATCGCCACTTTTAATGGAACCGTCCCCATTTCCTACACCTCCACACACAAAGATTATTCTTTTAGAAATACGACAATCAGGTAAACAAGGAATGAATCATGATAATGAATGGATATCAATGTCGATTTTCATACATACGTACACTTTAAAGTTCTTGATTCTTGTTATTCTAGTTGCTTTGAGAAGTCTATCATCCAATCCATAAGTCCAACCCTGAAAAGCAATCAAACTTCACCAAAATTAGAAGACATTATGCTCTTACTAAATGACAATAAGGAACAAGCCTAATATAAACTTTAATACGTGACTAGTACATTTGGAACATTTACAGAACCAATTCTAACAATAAAGGGAAGCTGAATACTCACGTAATACGGGCAAACAAAACAATATTGTTCTCCAGTTCCAGAGGCAAGGAGAGAAGCGTGATGGCGACAAACATTATGAAATGCATGCAAGTTCCCACTATCATCCCTGCACACCACATACTCAGCCACTCCCAACCTGCCATAAAATTAGTATTCGGCTAAACTCCAGCAGACAAAATTGTACATTCAACTTCCTATTTATTTTTTGAATTTCTCCCAGCAATTGGTTACTGAATTACATCTTCACATTCGTTGTACTCTTTTTCTGTACCAACACTGTACAAATAGTAAAATGCTACCACTTCAATCATCATCAAAACTAATTTGACGCTTAAAATAATAAGGGATTAATTATGTTAGCACTTTTACATGTTAGCACTTTTACCTGCCTGTGAAATACTGACGGGGCTGCTGAATTTGTTCAACATAACCTGCAAAGAATATTCAACAAATTAACAATTAAAGAGAATTCAACACTACTTTTATCATATCAAGTTAATGAAAATGGATGCTCTCTGTCTTAAACCAACTAAAGTGCACACTTTGACATTTAACGGTTAACCAAAAAAAGTTTAAATCGTGAACATATTCGTTACCCATGAATCCATGATTTAAAGTTATGAAAAGCTGATAAGTTGAAAGCAAAGTTCAAAAGTAATCTAACAAATATCTTCCACCATCATAATACAATCATATATATAATTGAATTTTATGATTAAAGCTGGACATTTAAACAAAATCAACACTCCACGATCTGTCAAATTGCATCTTAGTCTCGCACAAAGTCCTCACCAACAGCCTGCCAGCCTCTATAAAAGACTCGATCGAGTTCGAGAGAGTAAAACCCATGATCAGCGTACAAAGAACTCGGCGGGGTGAGAGCTTCCTCAATTGGGATTTTCGAGTCGAACTGTTGAACAAGAGCCCGAGCTTCTTCTTTCTGCAGAGACGGCGAGACTCTGAACGAACGACGCCAACTATTTGGGTTTCGGTAGAAGGTAATGAAACCGAGTTTGGAACTAAACGGCGGGTGTTTTTGGGTTTCTTGATTTCAACCATATACGATGAGGAGATGGATCCTTGTACGACCGTCATTGAACTGATTGATGTGAAGAAGGTCAGTGGCCAATCTTTTTTCAGTTTCTCCTGCTACCTTATTTTTTTATACCCAAAATGTATCTTCTTCTTCTTTAAGATGAATACCCGTTCTTTTCAGGGAACCTTTTTTTGTTTTGGGTAATATACAAATATAACCCTATATATTTGAGGTGAAAGTAATATAACCCTGAGATATTTTTTAGTGCAAATATAATCCTAACTAGATAATACCTGTGCCAATGCACGATTTAAAACAACTTTCTATATATATTTATTTTATTTTATTTATGATTACAAATTATAATGTAATTCAATATATATTTTTGATAAATAAAAGGTTTTTATATTTATATAAAAAATGAAATTGTTTTTGATCAACTAACCATTAGATGGGATCATTTTATAATTAGTATGACTAATAGGGTGATATGATATTAATTTTTGTTTATTGCAATGAGGTACCTATAATTATGAAATATTTTAAAATAAATCTCAACATATAAATAAGTATCATCTGACCTCAAAAATTATAAACATAAAGTTTTTTTTATTATTGTTCTAACCGCTAATCGGTCTAACAAGAGATCAACTCGTATGAAATAGTATACTCCATATATGTATTTTGTAAAGATAAAAAATTATTTTTTTTACAAAACAACTATCAATTATAAATAATATATTAATAAAAATATGATGTATCTATTAATAATTAATCAATAACTCTATAACAATGAAGGATCGATGAATATGTTATGAGCTCATCAGACTTTGTCATCGGATTTTGGACTGTTGAAATAGGGTGTCAGCTTATCATATTTTGTCTGCTCATGGCCTTTTCTAGAAACATGAATGGTTGTATTCATTGAGCAGAGTTGAGAATAGGATCGTTCTTTACATTCTATTAAATTATTATTACCGCTTGTTATAAACGTATTATCTATATTTATAATATACTATTTAACAAAATAATAAATGTATAGTAATAGAATTTCATTCAGCAGTGCTGCTGGAACATGTGATGATACTTTTGGGATAGTTTTAAACAGATATTTGAACATTTTCACAGTCAACAACAATTGATTATTGTACAACCACGAGATAAGAGAATACACATTCTTCCCCAACTTGCAGTTGCTTAACCAAAGAACACGTGGAGTGTGTGTTTTTTCAAGTCTCCCAAGTTACAATCAATATTGTGAAAACATTGATGCTTTAAAAGGTTGCCATCAATTTGGCATTTCTAACAAATTGGTTCCATCATCACATAAACAAAACTCACACACATTTTTTCCAATCACAATCATTTACTGCAGAATTAACACAACAATATGCATCTCAACTCTAGTAATCATGAACCAGCATATAGAACAATTATACATTCAAAACATACCCTTTCCACCAACTGAACATATAGAGAGGTAAACAGGAGAGACAACAAACAATCTGGACTTCATCTTTCAAAATTATATCATTCATTCCAACAACTAATTCATAACACAAAATAAAATCACATAAAAAGAAAACCTTTAATCCGATCATACACTCCGAAAAAGCTTCCCTTGAATGGTAATCTCAATTGGGCTGGGAGCAGTTCAAGCACCATCGCTTCCCAGTCCTTGCTAATGTCCCAATACTGAAAGCTGCTCCACAAACTCTGCTCCTGTTAGAAGCTCCCTGGTTCCACAAATTATATGCCGAATAGCAGTTAAAGGAGAGCTGAACACAATCTTCTCTTTTTGCCTGTGCACAGGCCTCAACCACATTGATTGTTCCTCTCACCTTATAATCTACATTTTCATCCTGAACAAAAAAAATTTACAAGAATCTTTATGATTGGAAACAATTTTAAAAAACTCCAAACAAAGAGAGAATTAATATAACTTACATGATAACCATATGGATTATCTAAATAGCAAAACAAAGCATTGCCGCCCTTCAAAGCTTCAAGAATGCTCACGTAATCCAACACATCAACCACAAATATCCTCAACTTCTTCTCCGTTCGCACCAAATCTATGATTTTCTTGGAGATGATCACCTCTCCTGGGAAAAAAATCCCGACCTGATAACTCACACTATGAATTTTTACCATCATGCAAAGGATCAAGAACATATTTTTACCATTGTTTCTGACAGCTGCATGAACTGTATAACTTCTAACCAAGAGTTTTTTTACTATCCAAAAGCCCACAAAAGTGGATGCATCAAGAACACAATCTGAGTTTTTCTTATCATCAATACTTGGTCCCTAAAAGCCTCCATATAATTTTTTTAAAATTTCTTAACCTTTTGAGAAGACAAAATTAAAAAAACAAACACAGAGGCTAAGTAATATAAAATGTGGTAGATTGAAGAAGCATAATGAAGACGAAGCTGTTAAACAATAACAGTTTATGGTCCAATGCCAATGGTATAGCCCCTTTCAGATTTCTAACTTTAATTTTAACTATTTATTAACATAAAAGAGAGGGAATTAAATCAAAAGGTTAGGACACTGTTATAAATGGTGACACTCGCAAAGATAGCCACTAAATTCATAACCAATGAGAGCATAAATAAGCAATTATAACCCTTAGCAACTCAACAAAGAATCAACAACTGAAAAGAAACAGCTCAAAATCATTAAGTGATCAATTCTTAACATTGAAATCAAATTACAACATCCAGAACATATTAATGTCAGTAACTGATCAGAACAGAAGAACCAGTCACAATCAGTTAGTCACAGTTGACTCAAAGACAACCAATCAATTCTTAGCATTGGACTCCTAACAAAGAATCATTACATAAAAAGCAATCAGAACACTTAGCAGCTCAGCAAAGAATTAGTAACTGGTCAGAAAAAAGCTTAAGTGATCAGTTCTTAGCATTGAAGTAAAATTACAACATCTAGAACATATTAATATCAGTAACTGATCAGAACAGGAAAGCCAATCACGATCAGTTCGTAGCATTTGACTCAAAGACAATCAATCAATTCTTAGCATTGGACTCGTAAACAACAATCATTACATAACATAAGCAATCTGAACACTTAGCAGCTCAGCAAGGAATTAGTAACTGGTTAGAAAAAGCTTAAGTGATCAGTTCTTAGCATTGAAATCAAAGTATAGCAACATCCAAAACTCAGTACAGAGGAGGCAATCAGAACAGAAATAAGAAATCAGTACACTTAGCAGCTGAGCAAATAATCAATAACTAATCAGGATCAACACAATTAAGTGATCAATTCTTAACATTGAACTCACAGTACAACAACATCCAGGACATATCAGTATCATGGTTAAAGAGAAAAGACATAAGGGGTGAGATACTCATTGAATTCTCAAATATGGGATACATTTCGTGTCCATTAAAATGATCCATATTAACTTCAGTTCTTCTTCATATCTATTTGGAATCATCAAAGCTGAGTCTTTACCACATAGATCAAACAATACTAATCAAATTTAATCTGTGAATCTAAAAATATGCAATAATTTATCCACTACTGAGCAATTGCATATCTATGAAAGTAACTCCAGGAAAAAATAATAAATAAAGAACCTTGCTACCTCACACGTTATGAATGCATTAACATAAGGTTCTTGAAACAAAACACCGACTACTCATGTGAGTAGCGATTACGAAGCCTTGAATCAGTAGTCAATATATACTTTTTTGGGAGCTTGTCCACAAGCACATTATTCTGGGTCTTGTTAGTCAGAAATACACTCTCCAGTTGCCACCTTTCTTCAAACACATTGCTAATTAGAGGCTACAGATCGTTCATATCCTCAACAAGGAGAGAATAAAACAAAATTACTTCAAAATTAGTCCGCAAATACACCTAAGTCATCACAACCTAAACTTATCCCGGCGGATGTATAAGTTTCTTCTTAATTATGATATGCACATGTGCCGATTACTTAAAATGAAAAAGAACTAAAAGGTCTACTCAGTCAATCATGTTTAAGATCAAGTATCCGAATCATTCAATCATGATTTGAATCAGTAAACTGATTCCAAATAAGGTCCAGATCATTAAAAATTGATTCCAAATTAGTTAGAAGACTAATTAGATAGATTCCAAAACAGATTTCAACTTAGTAAGGAGTAAAACGGATTGCGAATCAGTTTTAATTAAATATAAAAAACAGATCAATCATTAAACCTTTGTAATTCAACCATGAATGAGATCTAACAAAGTGATTTCAGTGCCTAGGTAGTCTAACTTTCATCCAACTTTTATCCGACTTGTGATTTTAGCTGTTGAATGTGCAATTGAGAGCTTCCTGTAAGGTTTGAACCTTCAGCAAGTAGCAATAAACCTGGATTAATACATTTTCCAAGAAAAAAAGGGAAACGGGGTTATCAGGATCAATTGCTGAAAAAAATATGCACAAGCACAACAACTATTAAAGAAACCTATAGAATCAATGATTACTCGCATAACTGGCTATGCAATAAGATTCAACACCAACACATAACAACGTGGCTTGTTGCTTCTTACGTTACTCAAAAAGATAAAACCAAGACATCATCCACTGGGTAGAAAACAGTCATTGGCATTAATACAATCAAATAAAATGACGATGAGCAGAAGAATTCTAAAATAAACCATTTGATAGGAAGAAAATATTTTTTGACAGAAGGGAGCTATACCATCAACTGCTTATTGCAGTTTATCTGGTGTACATAGTGCATAAGGAGCCACCAACAGTGGTGTAAGATGCTCGGGAGCTCGTAATGCAATCCAACATCAGGCTATGATCAATTATCCGCTGAGACTATAAATTTATGTGACAAAGGCTATAAAAATATCAAAACCACAAAGAACTAAAACTCCTTTCATCATTTCAATATATTTTAATCATTGAGAACAAAGGAAGTCACAGAAAGTTATATGGATGAAAATTGAAGGTCAAGAAATTTACAACATAGTCCTGAGGCTTCTTCAAATAATAGGTATACAATTGATGCCCTCTGGAGAAGAAATTGTTTAAGATTGAAGAACAATTAAGTTATTACAGACTCTATATATGTATAAAACAATGAAGTCTAGATTAATCAACAGAACAATTTGAATTTTTTTGAGCAGATACATTACTGCAGTTGCCTCTTATGCCAGTAATACTTCTCTCTGGATTTTCTTAGTGCTGTCATTGTAAACTGATCAGTGTCATAATCCATATCATTTTCACCCAACTTCCCACCTTAGGGTTTAAAAGAAGGATCTTCAACAATGTGTGAAAACTCATAGATTTTAGACAAAACTCAGAGAATTGGAAAGAAGGTACCTAAGCCAAGGGATCAAGAGTTACCATCCGTGCAACAGATAATCTAGTATGAGATGTCAGAGTTAGTATCCAGAGAAATTTTTAAATGGTCAGAATGCAGTTTCCTATTCAGTTTTTCAGGAGGCCTATTCTACAACCATCTCTGATAGATGCTAATGAAAGTTGAGAAATATATAACAATAAGCATGACTTACTACAATGGCTTTCGAAAAGTCTTGATGAACGTATGACGGTTCTTTTTTGCCACTTCAGGAGAGAACCTTTTGGCTGGTGGTCCAATCAGCATTCCTCCAAATCCCCTTTGGTATTCCACTCAAACCATAGCCCCAAGGAGAAAAGCACCAGTTACAATGGCATCTGAGATGGAGAAGACCAGCCATTTCAGTTTGAGGATAAGGTCCAAATTAGAATTCTTTGGAAAGGGAGTGAAGAAAGATGAAGGAGAAGGAAGGACACTCCTGGTTTAAAGTTCAGAGAATATTTTGGAAACAAAAATTTATTAAATGCAGCAGTCATAAGTTAAATATAAAATTTAATTTATTGAGGAAGCTGATGTGGCTAACTGTTGGAATGACACTTGGCAAAAAAAAAGTTGTTTTAATAGTATTTATAGACTAATCGACGAAAGTGCAAATATAACATTCTGGTGAGAAATCCGTCGTTGACCGTGTTTTTTCGGTGTTGATTCCACAAAATGACAAAATTGCCCTTGGACCAAAATATGAATTTGGGTGGACAATTATACCGTCGAACCACCGCCGGATGGGGTAGGGGTATATCAGCACATTATGAAAACTGATAGGGTTGTATCTGCACATTTCTAAAACTTATAGGGTTACATCAGCACATTCGTAAAAATTGTAGGGTTATATCAGCACGTATTATAAAAACAAAACTCATCAACATTAAAAACCTTATGTCAAAAAACATAACAAAATAACAACCAAGCACAGAACATCAAATGTCATACAATCATCAATCCTAACTAAACTCAACATAATAAACAAAATATCATCAAAATCCTTATATTTTATACCATATATACCGCATTTTTCTATTCGTGTGATGGGAAGCAAAAGAAAATCAAAGGATTTTGATGATATATTTTTATTCTTTGATTTCTTTTACTTCCCGTCACACGAATAGAAAAATGTGGTATGTATGGTATAAAATATAAGAATTTTGATGATATTTTGTTGAGTTTAGTTCGGATTGATGATTGTATGACATTTTGTGTTATGTGCGTGGTTGTTATTTTGTTATGGTTTTTAACATAGGGTTTTTAATGTTGATAGATTTTGCTTTTATAATATGTGCTGATATAACCCTACACTTTTTACGCAAGTGCTGATATAATCCTATAAGTTATAGGAATGTGCAGATATAACCCTATAAGTTTTCATAATGTGTTGATAAAACCCTACCCGGTCCGGCGGCGGTCCGGCGGTGGTCTGGAGGCGGTATTTGGGTATTAATGATGCTAAGGGAAATAAAGTCACTTTCTATTTTTTTTTGTTTTTAAAATTTTCTTCATAAGGACAAAAATGTCCTTTCAAGAAATTCCGGGTAAAAGTTGACGGAAAAAGTTATATTTGCACTTTCATTCATTATCTAGGGTTATATTTGCACTTTCAATTATACCAGGGTTACATGTGCACTTTCGTCAATTATGTAGGGTCATATATGCACTTTTCTCTTTTGTTTTTATTTTAATGTCCTTTTTTTGTTTGATGATGACAAGGTGACAACTATAAACTTGTCCGATCAAGCGATCACTATACAGTTAGTTTTATGATATTGCTCCTTGTCTATCAGGAATATCCGAACACTTTTCTTTTTAAAGTGTCCCAACCAAATCTGCACACTTTAAAAACTTTTCTCCTTTGGCAAATTTTGACACCCGAAGTTTCCATTTTACCCTAATGAAATAAAATTTACAAAGATTACCAACAATTACACCACTTAAATTACACACCTACCCATTCTTGAATTGATTTTGTTTGGTTAACATTCTTTAATCAGAATTCAAATTCATCAAAACCGTTTCACTTTCCAAAATAAAAAACATATATGCCAAACATTTTTCTTCATTTACTCCACTGTCCTCTTGAACCAATGAAAAGTTCTTGGACAGTGATAAATCACTTGAATTTTCTTTATTGTCTGCAACAGTCCATTCAAATTCATTCTCATCTCATTTCTCAGTCATATCTCTCGAATCTTCTCTCTCAGACTCTCTGTTTTCTCCCTCTCAAACCCTATATCTGACCGAAGAACCTCATCTCCGCCGCTCACTTCCCGTATCTTCCCCATCAAACCTCATCTTCGTCGCTCACGTCCCGTATCTTCCCCATCAAACCTCATCTCCGCCGCTCACGTCCCGTATCTTCCCCATCAAACCTCATCTCCGCCACTCACATCCTGTATCTTCCCCCCATCAAACCTTATCCCTACCGCCTCCTCCTGCATCTTCCCCACAAAATCCTTGATTTCATGGCATCTATATCGTCCTCCTCTGCTACCTCGTGCCCTAAATGTTCCAAACGTCATGTTTCTGACACATATAGCCCTTCAAAATTTGTCCCTGAGATGGAGGCGGATGATGCCACCTTTGCTTAAAGGGTTGACGCTATGATGGATATCCCAAGATGACTACCACTATAAATGAAGACATTTCACGTCTTGATCAAACATTTAAGGGTTGTGTTTGGGATCCTCTAAGTGACATGGTTGGACCAATGACAAGGTCAAGAACAAAGCTTAGGGATGCAACATTGAATGCTTTGATAGATCAATTTCACGATGAAGAATTCAAGAATAAGTCGGGTAGGGCTTGAATTAACTATTCAAGTTTGACGATTAATTGAAGACGTCGTGAAGAACACTATGTTCTTTTTCCCATTGGGTTTTTAATGAGATAGCGTGATCATTGTAAACTATTGTAACATTATTTTATTTCAGTCTAATAACTCGACCATGTGGACTTTTGAAGAGTTAATATTTTTGAACCTAGTTTATTAGGGTTTTTAAAATTGTCTTTTATTCTGATTAGGATTAGATTTTGTAAGATTAGATAAGGAAATATTTTTCTAATCTAATTCTTATATGGACGACCGAATTATGGTATTTTTAGAAGTTTTAGTTAGATATGGTTTTAGCTTCATAAAACTGTCATACGTTGATTCATATTCCAATTTTGTTTAGGGTTCGGGTTCGAAATCTCCTCTATAAAAAGAGAGATATGACCGTGTATTTTACAATCTTTTATCAATCAAATATTCAGAAT
>JAULKM010000007.1:7169234-7182717 GCA_032355605.1 Rubia tinctorum
TAAATTATTTAATTCACATGCTATTATTTATATCATGATTTATTATTAATTATTATTTAATTAGTATATTAATATGTGATATAATTAATTAATTAAATTGTTTATATTTTTTTAAAATTTTTAAAAATATCATAAAATTTTGAAGTCTTAATTTAAAAATTATTCGATTAATTCTCACTTGGGTGTTATATTTTACTTATGAATTTTACAAGGATTGAATACGGTACAAAATACAATGTAAATAATGAGAAAATAGGTAATTATCATAGATAAATTTACTAATTAGTGTTGTAAATTATGTAAGTATACATCTTCTGCATAATAGTACCAATATTGTATTTGTTTACATTCATAATACCAAAACTGATGTGCGTAGAATATCCCTAATACTAGGAGGGTGTATGTTATATGTTGAATTATTTTACACTTATGTATTTGGAGTTGTTTGGTTTTAAAAACTTTGTTCTCCAGCCCTAAATTTGTAATTTTGCATTTCTTATTTCCTACAAACATTTAATAAACAATTGTACTATATTTGTGACCCTAAATTTGTAGTTTCGTGTTCCTTATTTCCTACAAACATTTCATAAATAATTTTAATATATTTCGCATAATCGTCATACTCCCTCTGTCTCAGCCTACTTTGCATACAATCTTTTTTTAGTCAAAGATGCTAAACTTTGACCACATATTTGAATAGGTATACATATGAACAATAATTTTATCATATGAGATATGGTTAGATTCGTCGTAACACGTAGTTTCTAAATATCAATTTTTGTGTGCCGGTTATTGTCCATAACTACACATGTTTCCAGTCAAACATGTTTATTGGAGATCATTAAAAAATTCTATGCAGAATAGGCTGGGACGAAGGGAGTATTATTAATAATTGTATAAATTATATTTGTGAAATTTGTGAAATATATTTCAATTCACTTCAAACTCGATAACGTCAAGTTTCGAATTCTATAATTACATCATATATTAAATTTTAAATAAATGATTTAATTCACATGCACTATTATATAATAATAATTAATTATTAATATGTAATATAATTTAACCGTTATCTTCTTTTAATTGTTTTTGTTCAATTAATTTTGATTCAGTTCAGTTCAATTTGATCTTGTTCGGCTAGACTAAGTAAACTTCAGTTTGCTCCAGTTTAATTCAGTCATGTTCGGCTAGACTAAATCCACTTCAGTTTGCTTCATTTCAGTTTAACTAGTGTGATTCATTTCACTCTAGCTTTATTCAGTTGGGTTCATTTTGATGTAGTTTGGTTCATTTTTATTCAATTAAGTTCAGTTTGATGCAGTTCGGTTTAGTTTGATTCAGTTTTGTTCAGTTGTTTCAGTATAGTTTAATTCAGTCAAATTGATTATTTCAGTTCAGTTTTGACTCAGTTAAGTTCAATTCAACTCTTCTCGGCTTTTCTCAACTCTTCTCAGCTCTTCTCAACTCTTCTCAGCTCTTCTCAACTCCAATAAATTAATTTCAGCTCAACCCATACCCATTTCAGCTGAACTGGACAGGGCCTAAGACTAGCCTAATCCTATTCCTAAACGGAATTGAAATTACCTAATAATAAATCCAAAACAGAAAAGGATTCAGATTCAAGTCATGTTCTAAATCTCTCCACCTTGACTTGAATTCTCTCCAACGAAACAGATAACCGACAATAGGTACCAGATGCAACAAAACTTGCCAGATGTATCGTGACTCCCTGCCCCAGAGTACCCCCGGGCTCAGATTAACAACTATGAAACTTTCCATGAGGAACCGGTTTGGTGAACATATGCAGGATTATCAGCTGTGTCTACTTTCATCACTTTAATCATTTTCTCACTTCTCACGAAATGATATCTCACATCTATATGCTTAGTCCTCTCATCATGGACTTGATCCTTGGCCAAACATATTGAGCTCAAACTATCGCAATACACAATCTCCTGATCATGATATAAACCAAGATCGCTAACTAGTCCTTTCAGCCATATCCCCTCTTTAGCAGCTTCTGTTAACGCCATGTACTCTACTTTTGTGGTAGAAAAAGTAACTGTAGCTTCCAAAGTTGCCTTCCAACTAATAACATAATCATCTATAGTGAATGCATAACCAATCATAGATCTCCTACTGCCAACATCTCCCGCATAATCAGAATCGGAATTACCAGCAACTAAACACTGAGCATCATCCTCATAAATGATACCAACATCAAATATCCCTCTAAGGTAATGGAAAATCCTCTTCACGGCTTGCCAGTGTTCTTTCCCAGGTTTCCCCATGAATCTACTGACACACTAACAGCATGTGCAAGATCCGGTCTAGTGCAAACCATAGCATACATCAAGATTCCTACCGCATTAGCATATGGGACTCGAGGCATATATTCCTTCTCAGATTCAGATTGCGGTGCAAACACGGAAGATAGATGTATATTCGCAGCGCTAGGAGTATCCATAGGTTTAGCTGATGACATGCCAAACCTTGACAATAACTTTTGAATGTAACCTTTCTGCGATAAGAAAAGTTTCCTCTGATTTCTTTCCCTATAAATCTCCAATCCCATAATCTTTTGTGCAACACCTAAATCTTTCATCTCAAACTCACCACTGAGAAGTCCCTTCAACCTTTTAATATCATGCTTATACTTGGCAGCTATGAGCATGATAAACAATCGAATCATCATCCAGCTTGTTTTGATACACACAACAATCATACAAACTCATATTGTAGCCCAACTGAATCATATAGCTATCAGACTTCTTGTACCACTGCCTAGGTGACTGCTTTAGCACATACACGGACTTTTTCAGCCTGCAAACAAAATATTCCTTACCAGGAACTTGGAACCCATCTGGTTGAGTCATATAAATCTCTTCTTCAAGCTCCCCATGTAAGAAATATGTTTTCACATCTAGTTACTCAAGTTTGAGATTCTGATGTGCAACTTCGCAAGTAGCACCCTGATTGAAGTATGTCTGACCACAAGTGAGAAAATCTCATTATAGTTAACCTCTTCCCTTTGTGTGAACCCTCTTGCAACAACTCAAGCTTTATACTTGATCCCCTAAACATGTGAGATTTCTTCCTTCTTCTTGAAAACCCATTTACAAGTGATAATCTTCCTCTCCTTAGGACATTTGACTATCTCCCAAGTCTGATTTCTATCCAGTGACTCCATCTCATCTCCCATTGCAGGGAACCATTGAGCAGACTCACTACCTAAAACAGCTTCTCTGTAGGTGGATGGCTCATTCAAATCCACCTCTTCAGCAACTTGCAGTGCATAAGCAATCATATCTTCAAACCCGTACCTCTTTGGAGGACCAACTCCAACTCTTCAAGCTCTATATGTAGCAATGCTTTGTTGACGCACTTGAGGGCTTGGAGACTCTGACATATCTAGAGCTAGATGTTGGTCTTTTCCACCTTGGTGTTGTGATTCACTCTCATGTTGAGTGACTTGCAGCTCCACCTGTTCATCAATATCACTACTAGTTGGCACCACAATGGACTTCACAATGGAGTTAAGCATAGAATATTCATCGAAAACTACACTTCTACTAATTATAATTCGACTTTTCGAGGGTGACCAAATTTGATAGCCTTTAAATCCATTCCCAAAACCCACAAATATACACTTTTTAGCTCTAGGTTCTAATTTACCCTCATTTACATGATAGTAAACTGTAGAACCAAAAACTCTCAACAAAGAATAATCAGCGGCCTTACAAGACCACACCTCATAAGGTGTTTTATAGTCAATACATGTATGTGTTCCAAGGTTAATCAGATAACATGTTGTACTTATAGCTTCCGTCCAAAATATTTTTGCTAGTGCAGCATTAGAGAGCATGCACCTCACTCTCTCCAACAGCGTCTGATTCATTCGTTCTGCTACCCCATTCTGTAGTGGAGTATCTTTGATAGTATGATGGCGAGCAATTCCTTCATTCTTGCAGAATTCATTAAATTCAAACAAATAAAATTCCAGACCATTATCAGCTCACAACCTCTTGATCTTCTTTCCGGATTTTCCATCAAAGCCTTCCATTGCTTGAAATTCTTGAAAACTTTACTCTTATGTATCATCATCATTACCCAAGTCATCCTTGAATAATAATCAATCATCGACACATAATGCATGTGACCTCCAATAGATTCAACTTGGGAAGGACCCCAACAATCGGAATGGATATAATCAAGTGTACTCTTTGTCCTATGGAAACCCTTTGGAAACCTGCTGCGAAGAAGCTTCCAAAACACACAACGGCCACAAAACTCTAGATTATGCATCATGTGCCCACAAAGAAGATCCTTTTTTGATAGAATTTGCATCCCTCTTTCACTGATATAGCCAAGCCTCATATGCCAGAGTTTGGTCATATCCTCTTTCTGAACTTCAGATGATGTAACTGCAGCCGAACCTGACATTGTAGAACCTTGTAGAAGATATAAGGTACCATGCTTTATACCTTTCAGAGCAACTTGTGAACCCTTACATATATTAATAACTCCATCTTCGCCTTGGAAACTATAACCCTTACTATCAAGGAGGCTCAGTGATATCAGATTCTTTGCCATCAGTGGAATATGCCTAACCTCGTTCAAGATGCAGAATGTACCATCATGAGTCTGTATCCTGATTGATCCAATTCCAACAACCTTGCAGACAAAACTGTTGGCCATAGAAACATTACCCCTATCAATCTACTCATAAGTTGAAAACCATTCCTTGTATGGACAAAAATGGTACGATGCCTCGGAGTCAAGAATCCACGCATCTCTAAAATGTGACTCGTCATTTGAAACTAGGGTTAAATCTTCTTTGGAGTTACCTTCAGAGTTACCATCAATTCCAGCCAAGGCAGCATAGTATTCCTTCTTTTCTTGATGCTTCTTTTTCTTGGGACATTCATTTTTCTAATGACACTTCTCCTTACAGTAGTTACATATATCGTTACTACTAGGACCTCTAGAATTCAAACATTTCGACTTTTTATTTTCAAATTTCCCCCGATCCTTATTCTCAGTAACAACCGACCCTGGCGCCTGATTTTCCGTGCTAGAGACAGATGCCTTATGGCGAACCTCTCTGGTATGAAGAGCATACCTAACTTCTTCCAGAGACAGACTGTCTTTCCCAACAATGAAGGAATCAACAAAATTCTCATATGACAGAGGTAAAGATACCAACAGAATCAAAGCATCATCCTCATCATCTATTTTAACTTCAATATTGCGCAAATCTAAAAGAATAGTATTTAGTTGATCTAGATGATATCTTAGAGGCGTACCTTCCTACATGCGCAAGCTGAACAGATGTTGCTTCAAGAGTAGCTTGTTGGTTAAATATTTTTTCATACATTTTAACCACAAACCAACAACAGTTGTTCCTGCTAGACACAACAGAATCGTTGAATGAGCCTTCTCTTCCAGAGCCTCCATGTCAGCATTCTCAACCGGTTTCTTGGATGTCTCACCTTTGTTCGATTACTTGGATTCCGCCATAGCCAATGACGCATACAAACCTTGTTGATTCAGTAAAGCACGCATCTTGATTTTCCAAATACTTAAACTATTTCTCCCAGTGAATTTTCAATCTTCACATTCAAAGTCGGCATCTTTTTCATTATCTCGACCGATCACTAGCTCTAATACCAGTTTGTTATGATAGGTGCAATTGACGAACAAAGAAATAAAGAACACCATAGAGAATTTTACGTGGTTCACTAACAATTTGTTAGCTACTTCCACAAAACATAAACTGATTTTATTAACAGGCTCAAAAAATATTTCTCAGACCATAACAATTGTCTTCAAAATTTCACGCATATTACAAATAGACTCAGATGAGAGTTTATATAGATCTCTCAAACTACATAATCCTAAACCAAAGTGGAATTAGACTAGCCTAATCCTATTACTAAACGGAATTGGAATTATCCAATAATAAATCCAAAACAGAAAAGGATTCAGATTCAAGTCATGTTCTAACAACAAAAATTAATAACACTAATGAAAAAATAGTATTGTATTTTTTCAATTTGTATGTGGGGTTGAATATTACTAAAACTAAAGTTTTCTCATAAACTAAAATTTAATAATAAATAATATTATTTCATAATTTATACTGAAAATAATAGTTATATTATTTTAATATAAATATATATTATTTTCTTAAATAATTAATTAATTGATTATTTTATATCATAAATAACAATTATATTATTTTATATAAATATTTCTATTTCATACATTATTTTATACTTCATATTTATTATCAAAATGAAAATCACAATATTCTGATTATTATTTCAATAAAAATATTATAATATTATTTTTTGAGATGCATATGAGTTGAATTTAAATAAAACTATAGCTTTCATATGAGGTGATTTTTTTAGTAAAAAAATATATTATTTATTAACTCTATATTTTGAAGAATAGTTATATTATATTATAATAAATACATTATTTTTATATGAATACTATTATTTTATATTTTATAATATAAATAGTAATAAATTAAGTAACAATATATACTTTAACTTAAATGAATTTAAGATAAAAAATTAATGTCATAGGTAAAAAATAGTATAGTAAATTTACTTTGTGAATTGTATATGAGTTGAATACTAATAAAATTGATAGTACTATTGTTTTCATAAAAATAATATTATTTCATAATTTACACTATAAATAATAATAATAATATTTTAATGTAAATATGTTATTTTATTAAATAAATAATTTAATTTATTATTTTGGTTGATAAATTTAGTTCCATGTTCTTAAGGTATTTTACTTTATTAACTTATACATGACCATTGTATTAGAAATCAAACTTTGTTTCCCCTTCTTGAACCAAACAGATACAAAGGAAATGGAAGATAACTTGATTCCTTTTCCGTTGCTGAACCAAACAGTTTGAGAAATTCAGTATCTTTCCTTTCCATTCCCTTTCCTGATTCCATTCCCTTTCCCCTGTTTTAACCAGAAGGTTCCTAAGGGATAAATACATTTATAACCCTGAGTTTAGGTTAAAAGTCTCAATACAACCCTACAATCTCAGAAAGTGTCAATTTAACCCTAACTTATTATTGTATGTGACGATCTAACCCTAACTTTCAAAAACATAGTGCCGATATAACCAAAATCCCAAATTCCTTCATTGACCACATGAATTCAGGCAAGACTAGAAAATGAAATGACAAAACTACCCTCACATGACAAACCTATCTTTCTCTTCAAACCTTAATGCAACAGGCGCCTCCGTCTCCACCGTGGGTTGCCGCCGTGCGCCATCTCCATTGTGTGCCACTGCCGCCGTAACCATTCTTCCATGTAACCCTCCCTCCGCTAAGACATCCTCCTCCCCAGCGCCATCGCCTATAACCCTCCCTCCGTCGTGATAATTCAACGCCGCCACCCTCACTGTTTAAACCCTAGCGCCGCTTAGCGCCACCCCACAGCTACACCCTAGCGCCTCATTCTCCCTCCGTCGTGATAGGAAAGTGTCGCCACCCTCACTCCGCCAGTCTGTCGTGATAAGCCAGTGCCACCTCCCTCACTATTTAAACCCTAGTGTTGCTCAGCCACACCCTAGAGCCTCCTCTTCCCTCTCCCGACGCTCAGCCCCATCCCACATCCACACCCTAGCGCCTCTTCCTCCCTCTCCTCGCCGCCCTCACTCAATGTTTGAAACCCTAGCGGCGCCAAGCGCAACCGCCGAAAACCTCCTTCTCCATCCCGCTCCCCGCTCCTCCTCTCTCTCCCTCTCCTCGCTTGCCGCACCCCGCCGCTTAGACCCTACCCCGACGCAGATTAGATGGAGAAAAGCGACGGTGGAGGATTCTGGCCGTCAAATAATTTAGATGGAGAAAAGCGACGCCAAAATGAAAAATATTTTTGGCAATTTTGGCCGTCGAAGTCCCACCCCTACGCGGATTAGATGGGAGACAAGTTTTCTTTTTTATTTTTTTAAAAAAATTTATGACAAGGGCAAAATCATCTTTTCATCAAAACCTGACCTAAATAATGTTGACTAAAAAGTCAGCGAAGTCAAAGGTTATTTTGGCAATTTCTGAGATTGCATGGTTATATTGGCACTTTAGGCCTAAAATCGGGGTTATTTTAGCACTTAACTCAAGAATTAATTGGATATCAATTTGAATTTAAGCATTAATTGGATTATGAATTCTTTATTTTTTTGAAATCAATCATTCAATGATGATGCTAGAAATATGTCCAGCAGCAATTATAATGAGTAAAATTGACATCCAACTAACTAGGCTCTAGCAATAACTTATCTATTGCAAGGATATATAAATTACATGTCAACCAGACTAACTGTCTGTAGTATTACAGAGTAGCGATCCAATAAATCTGTAACATCGCCCCATGGATGTTAGCTCGCTTCCTGCGAAAATCATGATCAGTTAGCAGAAAAGAGTGTTCCACGCATCAATATCACTATGTCATGCAGGGATCTTCAACAACTGAACACGACTTGATCCAAAACACGATCTATGTTTTCCAAACTAGAAACACCTTAAAAAACACAGGTCGAAAAACAAGATTCCTCCAAGTGAAACACTCGGTCTGTAAAATCATATTGGACAAAATATATCAACATGAACAATTAAATTGAGTGATCATCACTAGTACAACAATCTAATCTATCGAGTCGGGAAAAAAATATACGGAGATAAATCTATACCCATTCAATAAAATAAATATTAAAAGAATATTAATTGATAAAAATAATGTTTTTCCATTTCCCAGCATGAGGAGATGGGAAAAAAAGAATTGTGAATTGTTTAAATCAAAGCAATTGACGATGTGGCTTGTTTCAACTATACCTAATACTGCAATGAGAGTACTTATGCTCATTTCCACATTAATGTCTAATCACATGACGCTTTTCCATTTTATTCCTAATTCTTCTTCCAGCAAATTGTTAAAATCACAACACACAAAATCTTCTAGTTTTGGAGCACAGATATTTCTTTATTTTCCACAACCGCGGGATTCTGAGCAGCGACCACCAAAAATATGCTTGCCATTAACAGGTGTTGAGATCTTGAGCATTTTTTGAAAAAAGAAAGAAAAAAGAAACACCATTTCTTGTCTAAAGGAATTAAAAGCTATTAATAAATTACTGGAAATTTTAACACGCCCAATTAAATTTTGAATTCGTCTCTTGAAAAACAGTCTTTACATAAATTATTGAAAGATCAAACACTATAACAAACTTCTAGTTGTGGCGCTTTTTTGAAGCATACATGACACTATAAGGTGTCGCTAAAATTATTTGTGACGCCCTTGTGAAGTGTCTCTATTCAGCGAGTTACTAAAATATTGTGATGCCTTGAGGTATCATTATATTTTTTGTGATGATTTAAGATTCAATTCAATTTAGAAGTGTCCAAAATTTTGTGACACGGAAATATGTAGTAATTCAATTTAGTGACATGTACACATGTCACAAATATTTAGTGATACCTGAAGGTGGAGCAAATATTGTGACATTTCATTAAGTATCATAAAATATGTGTCACTACTGGACTATTTTTTTTGTAGTGAAGGTTTAAACTGTAAATTAGAAGAAATGAAAATAAAAATTTTGGATTGCATTATTCGGGTCATAAACTTATAACTATTGCATGTTGCATAATAAATTTTAATATTGCAACTAAAACCTTTTACCTTTTTGTTATTCTATTTAAACCCTGTTTTTCTGTAAGCATATGAAAATACGGTCCTTCCCAAAAATTTGTCTTATGTTTTTACGTGCAGCAATGTGAAATTCTTAACACACCCTTTTACGTGCAATGGTATTACAATTGTCACACTCTCTCACGTGCAGCGATATTACTTACCTCCCATCCTCTCACATTCAGTGGCCGATCCAGAACTAAAAATGAAGGGGTCCAACATTGTTTCATATAAAAAAAATTATTGCCCGTTTTTTTTCTAATACATTAAAATTCTTTCATTTCTACTATTATTATATATTATGCATAAATGCATAAAAAATGTATCAATCAATGATAATATATAAAATTTAATTATGGGATTATATATATATATATATATTGAAATGTTGGAATAGCATTATGAAATTATATTAGTTCATAAAATAAGAGATTAATTTTCTTATTATCTAAATAATTATTCCGCAATTATAAGAGATTCTTTGAGCATAAAAATTAGGTGATTGGACCGCAATCACAACAGATTCTCAAAAGTGAAAATTTTTACTTTTACCACTCTTCCCCCTACTCAATCCGCCCCTGCTCACATGTATTTCACTCTCTCACGTGTAGTGGTATTAAGTCACACCCTCCCACGTCCAACGATCAACATGGATTTCTGAGCACACTTTCTCACATGCAACGGCATTACACCTTCTCACATGCAACAATATTAAATGGATAGAAAACAGTTACATTACATCACACCCTTCTAAAAAAAGTCACGGATCAATCAATAAAAATATATGTTCACCGAGCCAACCAATCCAATCTTGAACTCTAATTTCATACCGTATAAATTTCTTTATTATTAAGAAAAGAAAAGAAAAGAAAAGACATAAATTTGTATGGTATAGCTAAAAAGCCTAAAAAAGTGCAGTGAGACCCCTCCTGGTCTGTGCATTCCCCCCACCCCCACATGTGCATAATTGTTTGGCAAGTCTGAAATTTTCTCTGCGCCGAATAATTGTTGCGATGTTTTTTGTTTGGATTGTGAACACACTTTCTTCTATTTTCGAGTACCTCTAATTATATGCGGCTGATTCATGCATCTGCTTTGAAATATAGAGAAGAAAACTTTACTGTAATTCATTCTTTCCTTTTGAAGGCAGTAATAACTACACTACAGGAAAAGATGCAGAAAAAACTACAGCTAGATGTCAAAGTAACATATTATGTAATGTGAAATTAGCAGAATCAAAGTAACTTATTATTTGATGTGAAATTATAAGGTATGCTGGATTTTCATCTTAAAACCAATCTTATCAAGTCGAGTGAATCAAAACCTTATATATTAGTCATTGTCTTTAAGAAATTGATGTGAAAATTTCAACACGTTACATGCCCCCTAACGTGGAAGTACTATACAATTCAATATTAGAGTCAAATAAATGGGAATCCCAACATCGATTCTAATATCATGTGAAATTTAAGGTATATGTTAAAACTAGTTGGTACTAAGTTGAGTGACCCAAAATCTTATATGTTAGTCATTTAGTTTCTAAGAAATCCATGTGAGAACTATAATGAAAATAATTTATTTTTATAATAAATAAGAAATGTGATAATTTTTTTTAAATGGACTAAATTAGAAGAAAAAATGACGGTTATGAAAAGAAACGGAGAAAATCTAATTTTTCTTATCAGTCGCGGTCACAAATGTGAGGTTTTCTCCAAATAAATAAAATGACATGAATATGAATATAATAAGTAAGAACATAATCCCTTCTCAAGGAAAGTTTGATATTGAGTAAGAGATAAAATTGTTATTCGTATTCATCACTTGAGTACCGTATATATAATACAAGTATGAAACTAAATCCCAACGTTATAGGGAATCTACTAACTAAGTCTACGTAAATACAGTCAGATAAGTAACTAACTAGACTAAGTCTTACTAAAATACATGACTAATTCAAAATATATACGTAGAGTTCTAATCCCCCCCCCCCTCAAGTTGGAGCGGGAGTGAGATTCGAACGTATGCCCAACTTGAACAAAAGTCGACGAAACTGTTCTGCGCCCAGGGGTTTAGTGAAGATATCAGCAAGCTGACTTGAAGAGGAGATGTAACTTGCAGAAATTAAACCTGACAATAGTTTTTCACGTACAGAGTAACAATCAAGTTCAATGTGTTTCGTACGTTCGTGAAAAACAGGATTTTCGGCAATGTGGATGGCCGCTTGATTATCACAGTAAACTGGAATTGGTTTGGGAATTGGGATACGAAGATCAGTAAATAGAAAGGAAAGTCATTGTAATTCGGCAGTTAGATGAGCCATAGCCCTATATACGGCTTCGGCGGATGATCTGGAGATAGTTGGTTGCTTCTTAGATTTCCAAGAAAGAGGACTAGCACCAAGCATGGTAAAGTAACCTATTGTCGAACGACGAGTGGTAGGGCATCCAGCCCAATCTGAATCTGTGTACCCTTGAAGGTTTAGAGAACTAGAAGAAGATAGAAGGATTCTATGAGAAAGAGTGTCTTTGAGATATCGCACGATACGTAAGGCCGCTTCTAAATGGGCAGACCTTGGTTGTTGCATAAATTGGCTAAGAGAATTAACAGCATACGTTATATCCGGTCTAGTAACTGTAAGATAAAGAAGATGACCAATCAAACATCTAAAAATGCTGGGATCGGGTAATAATTCCCCTGAAGTAGGAAAAAGTTTGAGTTGCTGATCCATAGGAAAAGATGAAGATTTGGCGCCAATAAGGCCAGAATCCTGGAGAATGTCAAGTATATATTTGCGCTGGCATAAAAATAACCCATGAGATGATCTGGATACTTCAATGCCAAGAAAATATTGTAATTTGCCTAGATCTTTAATGGAGAATGTGGATTCAAGTCAAGATTTAAGAGAGGATATAATAGATGTATCATTTCCTGTAATGATAATATCATCAACATAAACCAACACAAAGACTGAAATATGATGTTGGTGATAAAAGAAAAGTGAATAATCTGCACGAGATTGAATAAATCCTTCATTTAAGAGGGTTGAGGAAAATTTTGAAAACCATTGTCGAGATGCTTGTTTAAGACCGTAGAGGGACTTATTCAAGCGACAAACGCGATGATCGCCTTGCTTACGAAAGCCATGGAGAATTTGCATATAGACTTCTTCATTGAGGTCTCCTTGTAAAAATGCATTATTGACATCAAGTTGGTGGAGAGACCAACCTCGAATTGAAGCTAAAGATAATAACACACGAACGGTAACTAATTTAGCCACATGTGCAAAGGTATCATGATAATCGATGTCTTCCTGTTGAGTATATCCTTTTGCAACGAGTCTAGCTTTGCGGCGTTCAATACTGCCATCGGATTTGAATTTAGTCTTGTAAACCCATTTACAACCAACGGCGGACTTACCGGGTGGTAGAGTAGTTAATGTCCTTGTGTTATGAGCTTCCAAAGCTGCAATCTCCTTGGCCATAGCTTCACGCCAGTCAGCGTGGTTCATGGCCGTTCTCGGCTCATGAGTTGTAATGATAGAGGTAAGGAAAGCCTTATGATTGAAGCTGAATTTATCAAATGATAAATGGTGAGTGAGGGGGTAAGGAGAAGTAGTACATGAAATATTAGTACATATATAATCCTTCTTCCAAACAGGTTCTTGGCGATCACGAGTAGAGTGCCAAAGTGGTAGTTGTGATTCATTTGTGATAGAAGTACGTGCTAGTTCTTGATAATGTTGGGAACTAGACGA
>JAULKM010000007.1:7224408-7262102 GCA_032355605.1 Rubia tinctorum
GTCAAACATGGTCCGAGAAAGTTGACCAAAAAGTGTGCAGTTTGAATTGGGACAGGGGGGGGGGGGGTATTAATAGGAGGACCCTGAAAATAAGTTCAACAATCTATTCACAAGTTTCTCGCAAATTCCCACACTCTCCAACTTCCTCCACATCTTCTCCTCAGGAAAAATGTTTGTTCTTCCCTATCTCCTAACATCTAAAATTTTGAATTCTTAATTTACAATGTCAGATCTGTGGTCTATTAATTTTTTTTCACTTTTTGGCTAGTTTTGTCTCAGATTTATGAGAGTGTGAACTTTCTTTGAATTTAAACATAGGTACAATGTTTTGCATTGCTGCCAAAGAGTTTTTTTTAATATGATGATGATTATGCTTCATTTTTTCCAGTTATATGTGTTTCTTCCCGTAGATTCTTCTAATATATGCGACGTAGCTAATCTGTTTGCCACAAATCGATTTATGCAATTATAGTGCGACGTCCCATATTCTTATTTCTATTAGCTTATCTTTACATTTGTGACTTCGCACTATTATCGGGTGTCCTTTGGCTTTAACGAAATGTTACTGACGTCGCATTATGACATCTAATTGTACAATTGTTATGCATATGCGACTTCGGTCTTGTTTTGATCTTGCCTTCGGCTTAATCGATCACAATGTGAAGTCACATGTACATGTTGGCCATCCCACTGATTTGGGCCGACTCCATAGGGCAATTCGTATTTAACATTTTCCCTTTTGATGCAGTACTAATGGCTGGCGAAAAATCATCTAATCCAACCTTTTTTTGGGTCTTTCACCAACGTAAATATATATTTACTAGCTAACACATTTTTCACACTTTATATATAACAATTAATTACTTTTTGGTTTTCGTACAGTTCACCACACAACGTCGGAACTCAGAGCCTGTTTTGTTTGACATCGACCATCATACGATGGCTCTTGATAGCCCACATTTCCACAACACTTTCAAGCAACAGAACTTTAGGAAAAACCCTACTTTGGTAAAAAAAAATTAAATAAAATTTATTTGTTGACAGTTGCATATATATATATATGTATGTATATGCATATTTCTAATTAATATTTGTTTTTGTGACTCAGTACATCTCTTGTGAGATTTTTTGACTCTTACCGACTGATAAGACTCCCGTAGTGCTAAGTTGCTACGGGACAGTGTGGCGTATGAACTACTCGAGGCAAGGTAGGATCAAGGCCCTTTCCCCAAATCCAAAGGGTTTTGAAGAATTTTTTAGGGGAAACAACCTACGCATTGAGCACACCTTTTTCTTCGAGGTGCTACAGTTGGGGGCAATCGTCTTCAAGGTTATCATTGTCCGTGTTGATTGAGTTTATTGTATTTTCACTTATGTTGGAACTTAAACAACTCTTATTTGAATTTATATAAAATTTGTATGGATATTTTCATGACTAGTGTTTTTCAAATTATTTAACTATCTTATTTGAACAATATAAAATTGACGGAGCATATGTGCAATTTGATTTGTACATGATTTTATAAAACCATATTATAATTCTATGATTAAAAACCATTGAACAAAAGGTGTATTGGGCGTTTATGAAAGTTCATTCTGATTTCTATGATGTTTGTAGCACAATGATTGTTAGCTACTGTAATGCCTAATTGTCCTTTTACATACCCCTAAATTAGTCGTGATGACGGGATATTGGGAGGAGAGAGACGCCGAAACAGGGAGAAGTGCACGACCACCATCTTCTGTTTTCATTTTTTTCTAACATCGTCAAATTCTTTACTTTAATGTATCTTTTACATACCTGTGACTTTGGTAGTTAGTCGGAACACATGTCCGTGCAAACGACGTTTAATGCGAAATTGGGCCACCTATTAAAACAACGTGTGTGACGCCGCACACGTTTCGGTAACATTATTTACTTTGATTTTTTAACATTTTACTTCGGCTCACATAATAACCGAGGTAAAAAAAAGCAATTACCTCGATTTTTTTATAACAGAGGTAAATAATACATTTTCTTTTGAAATAAAAAGTAACCGAGGGAAAACAAATTTTATCTGATGTTAACAAAGAATTGAGGTAATAGAGGCGAAATAATAAGTCATTTTTCTTGTAGTGGCGTGCCAAGAAAATCATTGTCTGATCACAAGATATTTCTCGACTTCTGAAAAAATATATAATATTTATATATTTTAAAGACGCATACTACACGTTCTTCATGGTTTTTCATTTTTAGACTGTTGACATCGCCTCTTTATTTGAACACGT
This sequence comes from Rubia tinctorum, assembly GCA_032355605.1. NCBI lineage: Eukaryota > Viridiplantae > Streptophyta > Magnoliopsida > Gentianales > Rubiaceae > Rubia > Rubia tinctorum. Next base: position 7,226,677 of record JAULKM010000007.1, read on the forward strand.
AGGTGATTGTATCAATTTTCAAGTAATCGTTGAATACTTGATGTTTAAGTCATGAATTAATGATTTGTTTCAAAAAATAAAAGAAGTCAAGAATTGATGATAGACAAGCAATTCTTTAAATATGGAGTTGATTTCATATAGGACTAAAAAAAGGTAATTATACAGAAAAGACACGTATTAATCAAGGACTCACTACGAATGAATTAATATGAATCCTTGACCATAACTAATGACGTGAAAATCTATAGTTGGCCACATCGTTTTATTTTCCAATATATGTAAATCAGTTCTTTAAAATTTCTATTCTTACTTAATGACCAAATCTTGTACAACACTGTCTCATTCAAGGAATAATAAACAATATAATAAAATTTAACTAGAAATGAACTTCCAAATATAATTAAAGAAACTTTGGGAGAAAGGATGGACCTGTGTGCAAATACTACTTTTAGGGGAGTTTTGTATAAATAATTGAGAAATTAATGATTCAGGTCATAAGAATCTCGTGGGTTAAGAATCCGAATCGGAAAAATTCAAGTATCAACTTTTTCCTCATTTTCGCGTGATGCCGGGTTTTTACTACCATACTTGATGTTTTATTTTCGGTAATTGATGATTCAACCAAAACTTGTGATGCTTTTCAGAATCCATTTTTTCACTAAAATCAAGTGTTTTACAGTTATATTTGATCTTTTATTGTAAAATTTGTGTTTGCATGTTAAATTTTCGACATTTTATACATGCTAATACTGGTTAGTGATATTTTATTATCTTAAATTAAAAATTTTAATTTATACTGCCATTTTAATTGACGTGTTGGTTTTTCGATGCATTCTTTTAAAAATTGATATTGATGTTTCTTACTTTTCGGAATCTTATATTTTTTATTTAGTGTATGTCTTAATGTTTCAATTGAGCGAATTCGTTTTTAAAATTTTAGAGAAAAATGTCTTTATAACTCTACCTACTTCATGTAAGTGTCAATATAATCTGTCAGTGTTTGAATTTGCTAATATAATCTTACCTAGTTGACATAAGTGCAAAATTACCCTTCTAATCAATTTTACCCGGAATTAAGTGAAACTACTATTTTACCCCTCCAAAATATTAAAATTGAAAAAATGTGAAATGACATTGATGCTCTATTTTCTCCATTTCCCCTATCTCCCCTTTCTTCTGCTAACGCTAGTCTCTCCATTTCCCCCTTTTTCTTCTCCCGTTTCTTCTCCGTCGATTTTATAGGCCAAAGTTTCTCGATATCCCCCTTCTTATTCTTCTGTTTCTTCTCCGTCGACTTCCCCCTTATTCTTCTCATGTTTCTTCTCCGTCGACTTCCCCCTTCTTATTCTCCCATTTCTTCTCTGGCGAGAGGCAGAGAGGTAGAGGAGGCGCTGTTGACGAGAGACAGAAGAGGCACCATTCAGGAGAGGCGGATGAGGCACCATTCAGAGCTATGGTTGTTTGGGGCGGGCTTTGGCCAGCGCTAGGGTTGGCGCTAAGGGTAGATTGGGAAGGGATCGATAGAGGGGTGGTGGTGGTGGCGAGGCTAGGTGTTGGTGGTGGTTGGCTGGACGTGGTGGTGGTGGCCTGAAAGTTCAAATGGTAGTGGTAGCCTGACTGTGGAGGTGGTGGTAGCCTGGCTGTGGAGGTGGTGGTCTGAGGGCAAAATTGTCCTAACACTTATAAGTTTTAGGTTAACGGGTATTTTAGTCATTTTATATGTTGTTAATGTCGGTCAACGCCAGAAATAGTGTATTAGAGTTATATTGGCACTTTTGCCAACTACTTAGGGTTATTTTTGCACTAAAAATTATCTGAGAATTATATTGGCATTACTCAAGTAAGTTAGTTTTTTCGATATCAGTGTCATATTTTGATGCGACACTTGATGTTTTAAAATTTTTTTGTAGTTTAATTTTTTCTTATGTGTTTTCCAGTATATTGGTTTGATATTTTTATCTATTCTAATTTGATGTGTATTATACCATTTTTAATGTGATTTTATATTTTAGTGTTTTTATTTAATGTTTCAACACTTTATTTTGATGAGTTTTTAGTGTTATCAGATGTTTAATTATTTTAATTTGATGTGAAATTTTAGTTTTTTATATGTTATTTAACTAATTTTATTTAATATGTTTTAGTGTTATTACTTGATGTTTAACTATCTTTATTTGATGTGTAGATTTAGAATTTATTTTGATGTTTAACATCTAGTGTAGTTTAAGTGTTTTTATTTGATGTTTAACTATTTTAGTTTGATGTCCATTTTAGTATTTTTATGTGATGTTTATCTATTTTAATTTAGTTTATTTTGAGAATTAATTTTTAACTACTCCCCCATCTTAGCCGAATCTGCACATTTTTTGGTCAACTTTTGCTAGACACGTTCGACCATAAATTTCAATTGGCATAGAGCAAATGACTTCTATAGCCTTGTAACTATCAAGATCGTTCACGTTTGCCCCTTATATTTTTTTGAACACTTTTGGCCCCTCAACCTTCAAAACTTCTGAGTTGTAGCACTTTTGTCGGGTCAAACCATTAAATCTAAAATTTAGACCATTAGTTTATGATTTTTTCCCAAAAATAAGGGTGATAAGGCAAAAAACATTCAAATTCATTCTAAACCTAAGAAATTTTATCTATTGACAATCATAATTACTTGTCACCCCCAATTACAACCAAACATCAGCCAATATTAATCACCTCGACATAAAGACTAAGTCATCGGGTTTGACAAAAAACTTAGCAAATAATTAATTCATAATCATGAACTGGTTGATCATTCTAATATAAATCATGCATTAATCACCATACAGAACACAAATCATAATTGATAATCATAGCACAAAATAGGATAAATCAAGTCTCACAAATTCATACTAAAATTGCTTGCCAATTGCTCCCAAAATTATATTTAGCCTAGATAACTAAAACCCGTAAAAAAGAGAGTTAAAATTCTTGGTAAACATGATAAATAACAAGAAGTAAATGCAAAGCTAGGTTTTGAAGATAAGAATTTGTGGGTTATTGATGGAGAAGACGGGTATTTATAGTCTAGTATTTGGAGAATAAAAAGAACCTAAGAGGGATACTGGGTCATCGTCGCGGACCACGATATATATCGCAGTCTGCAAGGGACAATCTAGTCCGCTTCTACCATTTTAAAGGAAAAATGGGCTTCTCTCCATAATCTCGTCTTCTCTTTGATATCAAACACTTCAACACCGACTCGATCATGGGAGGTCTTCATAATGATTTTCAAAACACTTCATAATTAAAAGAATTAGGATTTAAAACATGTGATATTATCCCAACCTTCTAATTTATAGATTATCAATTATTTTCCAAATAACCGTCTAACATATTACAAAATTAGATTCCAAATATGCTAAAAATAGGGTATAAATTGAGTACATCAATACCCACCCCACACTCATGGCAGGGTACAACATTAAAATTCACCCCGCCTACATTGGGTATAATTTAAAATCTGCCCCCGCCCATCACCCACTTTGGTCTCCATACCTACTTCAAATCCATTTTACTCTCCACATCTATATCTAAAAAAACACCAAAATTTTTACTTGAAAATATAATTTTAATATTAAAATATAATAATTATTTACATGAAAATATTATCGGTAATATATGTGCATTATGGAAAATAATAGTTCATTATATATTAAATTTGTGTGTACATAGTGGATCTAGTGGGGTGGGGCGGGGATGTGACGTGTATGAAATAATATGTACACCCGGTCCTCTACTCATGGTGGGTATCATTTTCATATTTATACATGCCCCACCCCCACGAAAACTACCTCTATACCTGCCAATTGGAGCGGATGCGGGGCGGGTCTCAACCAAAACCGCTCCATTGTCATTTTTATTCACGCAGGAGACAGACTCTGAATTTTAAATCTCCTTGCACGTTTAAGTTGATAGAGAGGATAGAGAGGTTGAGTAGGAGACCATATAAGTTATCAGTTAATTTAGAGGATAGAGAGGTTAAGTAGGAGACTATATAACGTGTTAATTTTTATTTAACGCCATGTATTTAACTAGTATATGCCTTTTATTTATACTGGATAATGTGATTTATATATTTAATTTTCAAAATTAAATAAAATTAATTTGTAAATTATATTCAAATCCTTCCTCATCGGAATCCCTTTCCCGTCATCGGTGTTCCTTTCCAGTAGCCGGAGTCCCTTTCACGTCGGCGAAAAAACACCGCCAGTTTGAAGACCCCAAGGCCCACAGTGTCATCCCCAACCACACTCCCCCTTCACCTTTCCCTGACCACCATTCTCGACCACCATGAACGCCCTTCATATTCTTCCCCATAGGATCTGCACACCATGACAAAACCCAGCCCAACGAAACCAATTTAAACCAATCACGATGATGCTCTTAGGTAACCCAGCCCATGGTCATCCGCTGCATCGCTTGTATATGGACTGGTGAGAATGGGTTCGCCGGAGGGATAGGAACCCCTCCCTCCATTGCGAACCAAATCCATCACCACCTCTTGTCGCCTAAAAACCAAATCACTCCCATCGCGGTTCTTACCATCGTCGCAAGCGAGCCAGGAGAAGCTTTTGTTCTCTCGCCATGAGCATGGAACGACCCACTTGAGAGCTATCAATGAAAACCACCAACTTCAATGCCACATGCAAGAGCCGCGCAACAAGAGCCATCGGCGAAACCAGGCGATGAGAATCACCTGACAAGAAGTAGAGGTGACGGGAGGGGCTGAGAATAGGGGTGGCTAGGTTTGAGAGGGGCTAGGGAGGGATAGTGGTTGCTGGCGAGCTAAATTTTTTGTGGTGCCGCCAACAAAGGAAGGGGGTGGTGGCACTAGCTGGGGAAAGGGTGAATTTTGTTTTACTTTAAAAACAGTATTGTATAATACATATATGTATTAGGGCGTAAACTAGTAAAGTACAGGGTATGATTTAGCAACATTTTATATCGTGTAACAAAAAGGACATTACACTACTATAGTGATTTGGTATAATAGCTCTATAGTGATTATAAATATGTTAATTTTTTTAAAAAAAACTTAAAGTTATCTCTTATGTGTATTTATTTTAACCTGAATTAATATGAGTTAAATAAATATATTAATATAAATAAATTCTAGGGATTTAAATATTTAAATCAAACTCAATTAAAAGAAATTAAATTAAATTAAATCAAATTGAACTGAAATGCAATTAAGAACAAACTTAAATATCATTGTCATAAAAAGTCTTGAAGGTAAATTTTCATGTATATATTAGGGATGAATTAAGAGTGGGATGGGATAGTGTTGGCACTAGTGGAGAGTGACCTATTAAAGGTAGCAATCAAAGGAGCTTCCTTTAATTTTTTGAGGAATTGCCAATCTGAGGAGTTTCCAAACTTAAAACTTCCATCCCAGTGCTCCCTTTCATTTTAAACATGGTTCAAAACTGAATAAAGCGGTTCTTGAGAAACTGAATTTAATGACATTGATTAAATGTGATTCTATTGTAGAACCGCCTTTAATGGGCTACATTTATTGGACTATTTGACTCATTTATATAAAGTTTAGGGTTTCACTCATTCCTTAGTTTTTTTCCAGAAAAATCCTTCTCCTCTTCACAACACATACACCTCCTCTTATTCATCAACACATCTGCCTTTTTTTCTTTATCAACACATTTGCACATCCACCCCCTTCTTCTTCATCACCAAATCCGCTTCTTCTTCATCATCACTCAACCCGATCCATAATAGATCCGCCCCTCCACCTATGGCTTCTTGAAGCCTCGATGTCACCATCGAAAGAACGCCCCCCTAGTCAAGCCCTGACATCACCACGAATGATCGAGGGAGCATGAAACCATGCCGAAGAATCTGTCTTTAGCATAGAAGGACGCGTCTTTGTTTGTTATGAGATTATTGTATCAAATTTTCATGGCGCCCTCTTGATGATTTGGGGTCATTTTAAGCATGCTTATGCATTTGGTATCTTTGCTTCACTTGAAAGCTGTCGGAAACAAATATGATTTCCTACAGCTTTTTTAGGACCTCTGATGCAAATTCTGAATTCGGAACCTAATTCGGGTCATATTAAAAACCGTCTTAATCGCTGCACAATTAAGACGGAGCAGAGAAGACACTCGAATATACTACCATCTTTGGTACGATAGAATCACATTTAATCATCCTTTCCCACACTAGCGTGGAGTCCCTATTTAGATCAATTGACCAGTGGTAGAAGCAATATTTTTAACTTTTAAGCACAAGTTGTGATATTGTTAAAACATCTAATTTCCAAACCCAAAAAACAATAATAATTTTATTAATAAAAATGATGAAGGATGTGAAGATCCTTAGACTTTTATTCATATTTTGGGTGTTTAAAGATTTTGATTTTGCATTAAGTTGCAGCAGTGTGTGGCATCCATTAACGAAGAGGGAAGACGCATCCAACGCAACTCATTTTTTTTAAAAACAATTAACTCTTAAAATTTATTTAAATAATATTTTCTTGCGAGTCTTGGATTAGATGAATTTTTGACTATTTACCAGGCTATTCCCAAGGATTCGGCTCTTTCTAAGAACATTTAAAAAAATTAATTTACAATCTCTTATTTTGAAACCAATGGATATAAAATTTATTTGGATTATATCATTTTTTTTATTTTCATTTATAATATTTAAGTGATAAGAAAAATCCTTTTTAACATTGTACTCAAATAAATTTTATCATAATAGTTCAATATTTTAATTAATGATACATATATAAATAATTATGTAATATCATACAATTAGTTTTATACATTATCATTAATTAATGAATTTTTAGACAATTGAAAATTTTAAAATATTATATCATTTATATTTAATTTTAACAATTCATATATTGTACACCCGTATGTATCCCCAAAAAATAAATGATATAGTAATTTATTCTTTTATATTTATGAGATTGTAAACCTCCCACCCCACCTCAATTACGATAACTACAACATACAAGTTTATCAATAATATAATTTATCTGGGGATACGATTCTTACCTTATCTCAGGGTACGGTATAATTTTTTATAATATAAAGGAATTTAAAATTAGTGATAAAAAATAATTATAATAAGTTTATGTGAGATAACATCACTCTTTGTTAGAATATTAGAATTGATTTAGTCATGTTGATGATAGTTGAGTTGTATTAGGACTCTACTAGGGTTTACTCTTGTACTCTTCTATTTATTCAACAGTAATCAACATCCTCATCATTGAGTTTTCCCCTTTTATTGTATCAGATCTATTACGCTCCTGAGACCGGCAACCACGTTCTGCCATCAATCTCTTCCTTCTTTCACTTCAACAAAATATTTTGCTTATGACATCCAATCCCTTCCCTCAATATCACATCCATATCCTATTTCCTTCCTTAATCACATCAAATTAATCCTTCCCGTATTACACCTTTCTATTACAAACTTCTCGTATTACATTAAACTTTTCATCAACATATCTCCACCTTATTCCACGGGGGACGACAAACTTTCTTATGGCAATCTTATCCATCTTTTGACGATCAAGCTAGACTCCACAAACTACATGATGTGGAAGAAGCAGGTTCAACACCTCCTTCGTTCCCAAAAGCTTTTTGGGCATCTCGATGGCTCTCTTCCTTGTCCGATGATTCTGATCCCACCAACAATGACATCGGATCTCTCGGAAACATCTCCTTCATTTGCTTGTTCTACTCAGAAATTCTTACTATGAGGCACAACAAGCCGCTTATGACCATTGGAGGGCTGATGGCGAAAAGTTGTGTATCCTTCTTCTCTTAACAATAACCGTTGAGGTAATGTCCAGGATCTCCTCTTATGATACTGTTGCCCAAATTTGGAATACTCTTGCCATGGTATTTTATAATCGTAGTAAATCCACTGTGTTGAGTCTTTTTGTTCAAGTGTAGAGTCTTCGTCGAACTGGTTCCGTTCATAACTTTCATCTCAAATTTAAAGAAATTTTTTAAAACTTGCTGCTATGGATTCTCCCGCGGGTAACGATGGCCTGGTTATTTGGTTCTTGACTGCAATCGAGGCAGAATTTATGGATTTCAGAGCTCCTTTGTTGCACCGATCTCCAACGTTGAACTATGTTAACATTGTGGCTAGTGCAGAGAATAATGAAGCACTTTTAAAGGACTTTCAGTCTTTTAGCAGTAGCGGTCCAGCAGAAGGTATTGGACCTGTTGTATTTCGATTAACCGATAAGACTTAGCACTGTGCAGCAGCATCTGTTGCGTGGAGTCACGAGCTCGAGCGTGGTGGCAGCGCGTGGGGCTCACACGCTAGCCGAAATGTTTGTGGCGACGGTCGGGGCGATCTGCAGGTCATGGGTAACATTATGAGCGTGGGCGTGGCTCTGATTTTCCATGTCAATATTGTGGAAAAACTGGTCACTCCGCTTCTTATTGTTTCCATTTAGTGCCTCGTTCTCGACCAATTGAATCTGCTCACGTTGCTGAATATTTGTTAGTCTGGGCTGCATATGGAACCATCTACCGTGGCTTCTTATTGGTATATTGATTCTTGGGCTACCAGTCATCTCACTTCATCAGCTTCGGGCCTTGAAAGTGTAACTCCTTATCATGGTAATTCCCTAGTTTCTGTTGGAAATGGTGCTTCTATTTCTAGTAAGTCTATTGGTGATTGTTAGATTACTCCTTCTTTACAATAATCTTATGTTTTACTTGTGCCTGAAATTACTGAGAACCTTTTGTTGATTAGTAAGCTTACCATGGATCTTGGGGTATTTGTTGTCTTTGATGATCGAAACTTTATTATCCAACACAAGGTCACCAAGGCAGTCGTGGACAGAGGCCATAGTGAGAATGGATTGTATGTGTTAGATAAAGGAGAGGAAGCATTAGTGTCCTTCATTCATAAAAATAAGAGGCTGCATCTTTTGATTTGTGGCATGCTTATTTTGTCCGTGTGGCTAATAATGTTATTTTCCTTTTGATTAAAACTGGAGATTTGGCAGTTTCTCCTTTATAACCTAAATCTAACCTTTATGCTCCTTGTGTTATGGCCAAAGGTCAAAGGTAGTCATTTAATGAAAACCTTGAATGAGCTTCTTGTGTTTTGGACTTGATTCATTGTGATTTATGAGGTCCTTCTCCGATTTTATTTGGAAATGGTTTCTCCTTTTATTCTTTACTTATTGATGATTACTCCAGATTCACATGGCTATGTCCTCTCTATCAGAAATTGGATTTTGTAGACATCTATTTCCAGTTTGAGGCTTTCGTCGAGAATCAGTTTTTGACAACTATTAAAACCTTCAAAGTGATAGTGGTACCAGATTTCTAAACCACCGGCTTCGCTCTCATTTTTCATCAAAAAGAATTCATCATCAAGTATCATGTCCGTACACTCCGGAACAAAATGGCAGAGCAGAGCAGAAACATCGCCATGTTGTTGAGATAGGGTTGATGATGCTTTTCTACTCCCATCTCCTGCTTTCTCATTGGGATAATGCATTTGCTACTACGGTTTATACTATTAACCGTCTGCTTACACATGTTCTCGATGGTGCTTCACCATACTCCTTATTATTTGGCTAAACTCCAATGTACTCTAACTTCCGTCATTTCGGCTGTAGAGTTTATCCTTTCATCTGCCTTTATGGTGAGAATAAACTGTTTTTGCATGGCATTCCTTTTGTGTTTGTTGGCTACAGTTCTTAATATAAGGGATTTCGATGCCTTGACCATACTACTAGATGTATCTATATCACTCGACATGCTCGTTTCGATGAAGGTTGTTTTCCATTTTCTCCCACTGGTGATTCTAAACAACATTTCTCCTTCTTTGACGTTTAGGATTTTATTGATCCCAACTTGGCTCAAGTCGTGGATGGTGCTTCGCCAGTGGCCCCTTATTCGACCATCCCTTCCTCGCCTTGCTTGATTTGTGTTTCTGATACACCATTATCTGCATAGACGACCCCACCTGTCCCATTACCTCCAGCTTCTCTAGAGCCTCTAGCTCCTTCTTCATCTCCTCCATCTTCTAAGTCCTCATACTCTGATCCTAACTCAGATTCTCCTCCACCTAGGACTCACCATATGGTCTTAGAGCTTAGAATGGATCCTGGCGCACGAAGAGCTATTCTGATTTTGTGGTCGCTGGTTTTCTTGCTGCTATTATCACTCAGACTGAACCTTGCGATTACCGTACTGCCCTCCATGATAAGTAGTGGGTTACTACCATGGATGAAGAGATGGCTGCTCTTTGTCACCAACTTACATGGGATTTGGTGCCTCTCCTGCCAAATGTCAATGATGTGGGGTCCAAATGGGTGTTTTGGTTGAAGTATCATCCTGATGGTAGCATTTATAGCTACAAAGCTAGTCTCGTTGCTCAGGGTTACTCTCAGATACTGGGTTTTGACTTTGATCACACTTTCAGTACTGTGGTCAAAGTCTCTACTATTCACACAGTTCTTGCCATAGCCACTCTGCATCGTTGGCCTCTTCACCAGCTTCCATGATCCGTAGTGGGTTACTACCAAGGATGAGGAGATGGCTACTCTTTGTCACCAACATACATGGGATTTGGTGCCTTTCCCGCCAAATGTTAATGGCGTGGGGTCCAAATGGATGTTTTGGTTGAAGTATCATCCCGATGGTAGCATTGATCATGACAAAGCTCGTCTCATTGCTCAGTGTTACTCTTAGATACCGGGTTTCGACTTTGATCACACTTTCAGTCCGGTGGTTAAAGTCTCGACTGTTCGCACAGTTCTTGCCATAGCTACTCTACATTGTTGGCCTCTTCACCAGCTTGATATCAAGAATGCTTTTCTCAATGGCATTATTGATACTCCAGTTTACATGGCTCAACCTATTGATTATAAGAATCCTACTCAGTCAGATCACGTGTGTTGTCTCCGAAAATCTATCTATGGACTCAAGGAAGCTTCTCGGGCTTGGTTCCAAAGATTTAGCTCTTATCTTTGGGATATTGGTTTCCTTTATAGCTCAGATGATACTTCACTGTTTTTTTTCTCCCAGAGTTCCACATTGCTCTATCTCATTGTCAATGTGGATAATATTATTTTTACAAGAAATGATGCTGTGGCGATTCGACAGTTCATTGCTCGGACGAATCAGGAGTTCTCAATCAAGGATTTAGGGTCTCTGAGCTACTTTCTTGGTTTGGAGGTCGTTGCTACTTCCTCTGGTTTGTTTTTAGGTCAGGCCAAGTATGCTCGCGACATTCTTCATTGTGCTGGTATGAGTGATGCTGCTCCTGTGTCTACCCCTTTTGTTCCACTGTCCCAGCTTCACAGTAGTACTAGTGAGCCATTTGGAACCCAACTCTCTATCGCTCCTTGGTCGTTGCTCTTCAGTGTTTGGCCATCACACGTTCAGACTCGGCCTTTGCGGTGAATTCGGTTAGCCAATATCTCGAGGACCCTCGTGAGGATCACTTTGCTGTTGATACTCGAATTCTCCATTATGTGTGTGGTACCCTGCATCGTGGCCCTACCTTCCGTATTGATAGCTCCTCCGATATCTTAGCATATTCAGATGCTGACTGGGCCCGTTGTTTAGAAACTCGACGTTCGACTTACATTTATGCTATTTTCTTAGGTGGCAACTTAGTGTCCTTGAGTACCAAGAAGCAGCCCACCGTCTCTCATTCGATTTTAGAGTCGGAGTATCGCGCATTAGCTAACGCTGATGCGCGGGTGATTTGGCTTTCTCATCTGCTTCGTGATCATCGTTTTCAGCTGGCCAGCTCACCGATGTTGCTTTGTTACAATAATATAGCAATTTTCTCAGCTCAGAATATGGTGGCTCACAAAAGGGCAAAACACATCGACATTGACTATCAATTCGTTAGAGAGTTGTTGCTGCGGGCAAGCTCCGATTCAATCATGTTCCTACTTCGCTTCACTTTGAGGTTTCTTCCCTTTCACTCCTTTATTTTCGGTTCAATCTAGAACCGCCACTGTTTATAATTAAACCAAAGTTTTAATGGTGTATTCAGTATTTGATTACGTAATGTTGAATATCTTGTGTATTTGATGACATAATCAATTATGGAGCATTGGCCGTATATTTTTGTGATGAGAAAGTTTCAGGAAAGGCGACATATCAAAAAAATTATACACAAGTCCATAGTTTTTTAAACTTTAAATGTTATAATATAAAAATTTAAGTGGAACGTCTATAACTCTATGGACAAACCCAGACCGTCTTGATATGAGATCCACCTTTTATGACCATCCATTTGCGGCTGAACCGTTGTAGAAACACAGTCGCTTACTCTAATATCACTTATTTGTGCAAAAGAACTAAAAGGAGGCTAACTAAGACTTATAAAATACCCAATCCAGCAAATTAAGGGTGCGTGTTGTACTGTATTAACTAATTAATGGGTCGGTCTTACTAATTAAATCTGCGGTCTAATTTTAAGCCAACTTTGGTTCACACTTTCACAACCTAGCCTAATGAAAACGGTACACACCTCACACCACCCAACTGTAAAGCCCAATGAAAACGGGGTTAATTGATTTCACGGCCGCACCCAAAATTTGGGCGAATTACAAAAACCATCCCTAGTGTTTGATCAAATTGTGAAAGTGGACTTTATAGCTGTAAAAATTCCCGAAACACACCGAGCGGTGTTACAAGTGCAATAAAGTTTGGTTGTAATTTTGATGTATTAAAATGATTATAATAACTGTTTAACACTCCCAAAAATGTATTCTCTAATTCTAATAGTGCACACGATTAAAGTAATATTCTAGTGTCTAGACATAATTTTAGCATAAGTTAAAGTATCGATAAAATTGTGCTGAAAGAATAATAACAATAATGAGCGATTATACTAATCATTTCTTACCATAAAAAGAAACAGATAAAATTGAAAAACAGAAGGTGAGATAAAATGGAGGGGCATTCATTTGGTAAATTTGAGACTACAAAATCTCTTGTTAAAAATCATTCATAGATGTTATAAAAAAAATACCTAGCAGTTATTACAATGAGTGAAATTAACATTCAATCTAACTAGTATATAGCAATAACTAACACATTGTAGAGATATTTAAATTACATGTCAACTAGACTGATCGTCTGCACTCCAACACATTAGAGATCCAATAAAACTGTATCACCACTTTCATGGATATTAATACGCTCCCCTTGAAAATTATGACAATGTAGCATAGAAAAGCGAAAATCATCTAGTAGTTTGATTGAACCACAAGGGTCTCTCTACCACTCAACTCGCATGACATCATTAAAAGCCTCCATTGCATCCCACCGTTTTCTTTCTCGGCCCCCAACTCACTATAAATACTCCCTTCTTGTCCAACAAATTAGTCACACCTTTTCCTTCTTTGCTCGCTCTCTATTCCGACAAAACACATCACCTGTACTTTTTACTCGCACTATGGGGTCAAGTGAGACAACTGCTGCCACAACCATTACTTCCTCTTCACCCTCTTCCCGCTCCGTCTCGCCGTCCTCCGCCTCCTCTCCGCCGCGGCCGCCCACTTCTCCGGCGGTGGTTATCAGCCCTTGTGCGGCGTGCAAGATTCTCCGGCGGAGGTGCGCCGACAAATGCGTCCTCGCCCCGTATTTCCCTCCCAATGATCCCATCAAATTTACTACAGCTCACCGTGTTTTCGGAGCCAGTAACATAATCAAGTTTTTGCAGGTAATCATGCTTTTATTTGGTGGAAGCGTGCTAATAAGCAAAACTTGTTTATTATAAAAGTTTAGAGAGATCCGATCATAGTCTTACTTTAAAAATGTCATATGATTTTAAAATAAGTATTTTCTTAACAATTTATTAAATATCAATAAAATTCTTAATTTATAAGTAAAACACTTATAAATTATGTCGCTCATTTGTTCCTAGCTTGTGAGTGTAGCTAAATTGCTAGAAAAAATAAGGTCATTTTAGCTACATTAGTCACTTATGTATCCAATCATAAAGATGACATCTGGTTTCGAAGCAAACTAGTATAAACTCTAGTGTTGAAATTCATCATTTTTTCCTTTTTTTTCTCAGGTTAGAATTTGAGAGAATGACTTTCTAGAAGTTGGGAAAAGATCGGTTCACACAGTGGGATTAAGTTTTGAAGTAAAGGCAAAAGTCTTCATTTTGTTGGGTTTTGAATAGAAAACCCCAACTAACCAAAGTTACCCTACTGTTCTTTTAACGGCATCATAAAAAGGGAAATCACTCCCAGTTAAAGATAACAAATACCACTATTTCACATATTTTATTTTTCTTTTTGCCAGAAATTTAATGATCCAAGAATTTCCTAATCACGCGCTAGGAAAATTGAGAAGACAAGAAAAGAAGGAGAGTCGTGCAGCCACTTTGTACTATACACTAGCTATTTACAAAAACAAAAATTCAATTCATTTTATAGTATCCCATCAACAAAAAAGCCATTCCCAGCCCATTATTTCATCTTGGTTCATAAAACCTAGTCACATCACCAATTACTTCTTTTGGAAGCATTTATTTGCCACACATGACAAGTTGTTGTTCGTAGCTCCTACATCCATCAAATTAAATAGCATGTATACAAAGTTTTTTCTGTTTTGTTCTGTCATGACGATACTATTTATGCTATAATCGTTTCCTTAACGCTTTCACATTTTTTACATTGAAACACTAGATGTTACAATCTTTGAGTAGTGTGATACTATTATTAGATACGAGATTACAATTGTTTATTGTTATGATACTTAACCGTTATTAAACTACTTTCAGGAACTTCCGGAGTGTCAGAGAGCCGATGCCGTGAGCAGCATGGTGTACGAAGCGAATGCTCGGCTGCGGGATCCGGTGTACGGAAGCGCCGGGGCGATATGCCAGCTGCAGAAGCAAGTGAGCGAGCTCCAAGCACAGTTAGCCAAGGCACAAGCTGAGGTTCTCAACATGCAATGCCAACAAGCCAACCTAATGGCACTCATTTGCATGGAAGTCTCACAAATATCAACTTCGTCCCCCAACAACAGCCCCAATTCTCCAATGCCCCAACAACAATATCACCACCAATCCATGCCCCAGCTGGACAATAGCTTCATCAATGGCACCCAACAGATTGCATCTCTCCAGGCTGCTAATAATCTCAACTTTTTTGACGACAATCACCCTGGTTCATTGTGGGACCATACTGCCCTTTGGGCTTGATAATTGTGGTGGAATTTCATTAATTTCTCCTAACTCTTTGGTTAGACAAAATTAAGGTAGCTATAGCCATTCAAGGTGAGGAGAGTGTAGGAGAGATGGAGAGGAGGAAATTCAACTTGTACCAATAAGAATTTTGGGTGTACCTTTCTAATTAGATCAAGTTGTAACATATCTATACTTGTACTAGCAATTAAGCTAGTCCATAACAACATATCAAAAGGCAAATAAAGCCATTTAAAATTAGCAATAAGGCTCTTGTCATCTTTCTATACAACTTCCATTTCAATGGCAGATCTCCGGGGTTGCCAGTGGTTTCACAGGTCATCCCTATATTCGCAGGTAAAGGAGTAGAGCTGAGAGGTCCTTGATTGACCGTGAATTCCATAAACACAGTTAAATATTCGTTTTGATATGTGGGTCTGGTTCCGTTGATGTTTCATTTCATGTATAAAATTCTAGCATTGCATGTTTTGATTATAAAGACAAGTGAATATAAGGACTTTTTTGGAGAATTTTAGGGTAAGAGAACCTCTTAAAATAATTTAGAGCTTCTATCATAACCAATTTCATGAATTATAGCAAGTGCAGTTGGCTGGTCTTCTTCAGCTTTAGTGCTCATGATTGTGCATGTTACTATACATGAGTATGGTCATAATAAGAAAAGTAAAGTATGATGATGATGTGCTAATAGAAATTAATTTATATTTAGTTTTTCTATTGACTTGATGAATGTCCTTTTTGATGTCCAGTCCAACTCTAATTCATGATTGATTTTATATAAATTTATCTCCATAGCTACTTTGTGGTCACCTAATGTTTATACTATCAGCTATGTTGCTTTCTCTAATTCCCTTTCAAACAAGGCTTTTGATCAGTTTTGAGCATTAACATTTGTTGAGCCCTTCACCCACCAAAAATATTTTAGAAATAAAATTGTATACGTGAACTTAATTCTGTTACTTCAATTTTTATGGTGGGAGGTAATATTAGTTAATTTTTCTAGGCGGGAAATTGATCAGCTGCAAAGTTGTTTGGTTACCTGTCGGATTAAACCACAGAATTCCGCATGTTTGGTTACCTGTCGGATATTTGTAACTAGTGTTTCCTCTCTGTGCGTTAGCTCATTTTTCTTATTATAAATTTATATATTTATTTTTCACGTTTGAGTATATAAATACATGGCAAAATCTTGGGGAAAATCGTGTTTCCCTAAACATGTGAAAAGACGAAGTTTAATTATAATTATATAAAAGTTAAAGGTTTTAGTTGCAATGTTAAAAATTTATTATGCAATGTGAAGTAATTATAGGTTTATAACCCGATTAATGCAAGCAAAAAAATTTATTTTGATTTCTTTTAATTTGCATTTTTAACATTAATTTTCCCATAACTTATGGCAAAACCGTTTATTAAGAAAAGGACTCTAAATATTTAACAAAGATATTAATTATCCTCACTATGATATTTGATAGAATGTAAAACCCACAAATAATTGTGGTTGTGTGTATTCATATACAAAGCCAGAGAATTTTTTAGAGATATCTGATTGATACCATGATAAAATGTAAAACCCACAAATAATTGTGGTTGTGTGTATTCATATATATATATATATTGAGTACAAAGGATATACAAGACAAAATCAGATATGGAAAATGATATATACAAAACCAATGGGAAAGAGTATTCATTTCTTAACCTGATTCTAATTCGTTTAATATTCTATTAATATTTCATAATATAGTTACATTATTTTACAAAATTTTAATTATTTTTTGGTTTGTTACTGTTGGAAAAAGATTTTTAAAAAGTTGTATTTCGTCAACTTTCGGGTTTCGTTTTGAATTGGGCTCAAACTAAATTCGGGTCAGTGGGCGTCATTTTTTTATTCTCCTCTCCGACTACTATAAAATCGACTGTTTAAACTCTCAAAACAGATAAAGGGTGAATGAGATATGGATGCTGAAAAAGTCACTTTTGGAATGAAAATTTAGGCGGAAATATATTTGCACGTAATGAGTTTTTCATGGTTTTAGACTGTCCAAAACGCGTATTGATTGTGTTGAAGTCTCTAGAAAGCTCGAACCGCATAACAATGATTCATGGAATCACGTTGGAATTTTCATATGAAATTTGAACGCGCAGTTAATCATGATAAAGAATATGAGAGATATTCTTATCGTTCCCGAATCTATTCTAATATTTGTAAAATATTTGGTGGTTGGAGAATATTTTTTCTGATTACGGGAATCAAAATTTTCACCGTATCTATCCATAGGGTCTCTTAGACAACTATAAATAGAGCCTCTATGTCAGACATAAATCTCGCACCATTCTCAAGTCTCTCATTCTTCTAAACTTGAGTCTTATCCCTTCTTTCTTGAAGTCTTCGTTTGTTGCTCTATCTGTCAAGGTGATACTCCTTTGAGTTTTGCGTGAATTCTAGCTAACTCTTATGTGTTAATTGTTACATTCGATAGTTTTATCTTAGAGAACGATGTCCACGACGGGACTCATTCGTTTCAAGGGCAACGAGTTTACTCTTGAATTCATCACTTAATGATTGCTTGAAACTTGAATCTTACTTGTAATTTAATCTTTCTGAGTATATGCATGACTTTAATAAATTTGATTATTTTTGCATGTATTAATTACTCGTATAATTTTATCGTTTAATTTTCACATGATATTATCGATATATGTTCAACACTTACTTATTATGCTCTACTACATTTTTTGCACTTGTACTTTCATAAATATATTTAATTAAAATTTATAAATTTAATATACTCATATTTATCTGATAAAATAGTAAGTGTGAACATAATAGTAGAACTTAAGTGTATCAAATTAGTATAATAAAATCACTCGTGAAAAGTATTAATTAGTTATGACCTTCTTTGTTTGCGGAGTTGAATTTAATACTCCCTCCATTTTTCTGTTTATGGCATCATAGATTTAGTTGTTTAGATTTAGGTGGAAAAAATGAATAGATGAAATTGAATATAGAAAGTAAAAAAGTATTATGAGTAAATGAAATTGAAAGAATCTTGATAAAAATGAAAAGAGTGTCAAATAAAAAATAAATCAATTTATAGTAACTTTGCTATAAATAACAAAACAGATGAAGTAGGAAAGATTCCTATAAAATATAAACAAGTGGTGTTCTTTGTTTCATTGACTTGTGAAGTATACGAAATACCAAAAGAATTTAATTTCAATAATAGACTATTCTTAGAAAAGACTTCTTACTACAGGTTTTGGCTTAAGCCGACACTAGAGGGTTTAGTTGTGAGTTTGTTACTCCGCGTGACACTATTTATTAACCTTCCGTTTTAACAACATTTATTAGTGTATTCTTTTTCATCCGAATTTGCACACTTTTTTATCGACTTTCTCATATGGATTGTTTTGGATTCATTTCTTAATTATATGGATTGTTTTGGGTTTAATGTCAATATAGGTCACCTAAACGCTTTAGCTCTTTCCTTATTATTATTTTTCTTTGTTTGTAGCTATTCTGACACTTCATTGCTGATGTTTGCAAAATGTGCCTCCTTACTTCATGTCTTGGTTTATGTTGATGAAATTATCCTTACGGAAAATGATGAGTCTCTCATTCAAAATTTATTGATAGTGTAAATCATAATTTTCAAGTTAAAAAAACAAAGAACGTGCCAAAACAGGAGGCATCAAGACACCAAAAGTGTCTGTTTCCCAGTTCTTAATGACCCTGTCATCCCCATCATTTCAGACCCTTACATGTATATGCATTGGACATGTGTATTGTTGATCACTATTTATTTTTGTTGATCATGATTGATCAAAAGTGTAGATTGATGACTTGGATAATTTGATTATTCAGAAGATGGCGTGGTTTAGTGAAAGGGTGAACCTGGTGAAGTTATCGGATTCGGCAGGGGCGATGAAGAACATCAGCGACAACGTTAAGAATATTGAGAATAATTTTTACAGTGCTTCAGATCTCGAGGAGAAATCAAATGGGGCAAGCAGCAACAATGAAGGTATAATTATGTTTTGTGTGTTTGAAGTCCGACCCGCTGGTTTGTTATGTTAATTGAAGTTAAAATTGAGGTTTATTTGATAACTTATAGAGTGATATGATGTCATGCTATAATTAAAATTGAAGAATGAGTGCAACAAGTTGCTAGGGGCCAGGGTACTAGAACTATTGTGGCTAAAACGGAGAATTCAATCCCTCATTGCGCATGAATAAAACTTGAACTTTTTTAGTGAACCAATGAGTTGAATGAAAGGAAATTTGAGAAACGTTGAGTCTTCTAACATAGCATTTCAGTTCTCTTCTCCCTATTGATCAATTACATTTTTTCTCTGGTGAGCAGAATCTTGGATTCCTTAATGAGGAACAGTGTGTCTGATTGTTTGAAGAACTGAAAAAAATACAGGTATGCTCTTCCCAAAAACCTCTCATCCATGAAAGATGAAGGTTTGTCTATGATTGGGTATTAGGTAGGTACGAAAGGAATGTGGGGAACTTGAATGCCACCTAAACTTGATGATTTTCCATTTAGCATATAGAATACTACATAGAAGAGGTAACTTTTAGAAATGGTGCATGAGTTAATCTTTTCTTATTTGTTTGTGGTTGGTTATTGTCTTTTGGCAAATGTCTCTTAATGTATCGTACCTTACATATGAAATGCTCCAGGTCTGGTGATAGATTTATTTTTGGACTTTCAATTTTGCCAATCACAATCATTTTGTAGAAGGTTACACACTTTGACTTTCATAGAATCAATGTTGTGTTTTGTTTCAATACATGAGAGGGGGAATCACTTGGTGAAAGTGGCTCTTTAGGACACCTTTTGTTATTGTATAGTAGTGGAGTAAACTTGAAAATAGTTCAGTTTTTTATTTTATTTTTTGAAATAGAAAACAGACCAGGTTAGCTATACTCCTATTTTAGAATTCATAGAATTACTCGTACTATTTTCATTTTCCAAAGTCAGTCAAATTTGATATTGAAGGTTCATATGTGACCATAAAGAAAAACACCACCTTCGGTGGCATACAACCACCTAAGTACTTTTCTTAAAATAGGGATCCATCCGCGAATTTAGACTTGTTTAAACCAGTTAGAACTAGAAGTCTTGTAAAGTTTCACATTTCAAGAAAGCACAAGTCATGGAAAGGGTTGTCACACTTTAATTTTCAGTATCTAACTTTTAGATCCTCTTTAAACAGTGTTAAGTAAACACCTTTTATTTAAATCAGTGGAAATGGTTTATTTATTGACGAACATCCTCTCGTAAGGAGTTTTGTGGGATCAATTTGTTTTTGGAGAAGGTGTGTGCATTTCCACTATAACATGCTATCCATATTATTACTTAAGGTGGCTTATGTTAGCAGTTTTTTGAATGCATAAAAATGGAACAAGTTTTGATTGATAGTCTTCTATATTTTCTGGTTTATTGTAGATCTGGCATATTGACTAGAGACTCTAGTTTCAATTAGCCAAGTATACATGCATATATGAAAATCTTGTGGACAAACAACTATCAACTC
The DNA here is from genome assembly GCA_032355605.1 of Rubia tinctorum. NCBI lineage: Eukaryota > Viridiplantae > Streptophyta > Magnoliopsida > Gentianales > Rubiaceae > Rubia > Rubia tinctorum. Next base: position 7,247,449 of record JAULKM010000007.1, read on the forward strand.
AAAATGACAAATATGAAGCTAAGAATCAGGAGTTGCGGAAGTACATGCCAACTTTTCACTGGAAGACACAGGTTGATTTACTAAAAATATTGCTGATGTCATTTTTAAATATCATAACATTACATTATCGTCATAGGTCAAATCATTTGAGACAAATTGCCTAATGAAATATTTGTACGTGGGAGTATAATATATTATACTAGATAATTCTTTTTGTAGTTTCAAGTTAATACAACATAAAAATAATGTGTTGAACGATCTTATACAAGTAGATCTACTTGTGGTATGATAGTCACTGGCATTACATGTTAACATGTACTCACAAACTTTTTCAGAAACAATACTTTTTCGTTATTAGAAAATATCCAATATGACACTTTAACATGTACTCACAACCTTGTTGAGGAGCAATACTTTTTGTTATTATAAAATACATATTATGACACTTTAACATGTACTCACAACCTTTTTAGGAACAATACTTTTTATTATCATAAAAATATCTAATATGACACTTTAACACGTAATCGCAACTTTCTTTAGGAACAATACATTTTGTTATTATAAAATATCTAATACGACACTTTAACATGTACACAACTTTTTTCAGGAACAATATTTTGTGTTATTATTCTTATTTGAGATTATTTGTATCTAATAAGTCACTTTTAATGTGGTATTAACTTGTCTATCTATACGTGGTTGTGTGTACAAACAACATATATATCCTCACAATATTTATTTTTTAAATTTTATTAATTTTTAAATGAATATTACCTACCATCACATTTTGACATATATATATATATATAAACACAATATAACGTGTGACAATATTATATCTATCCAAATACTATTAAAAAATTTCTCAATAATTTAATTAAGATCCAAAAATACTTATAGCGACACTTTAGACTTATAATATCACTGGCAAAAACCACACATCAACAAAGTGTTGGGATACCAAAAAGTGTTACTATACGTGTATTTTCACAACAATATTTTTTGTCAACAAAGACCCTGTTTCTAGCAGTGGTTTAAGATCACCGATCTTGCCCTCCTACAGTATTTCTTTGGTTTGGATGTTGTTCCTACTTCAGAAGACTCATTCCTTAATCAGACAGGATATGCCAATAACATACTTCTTCTTGCTGGTATGATTTATATTGTTCTTGTTGCCACTCCTTTTGTGGGATATTCTAAGCTCCTTAGCTCTTCGAGCAAGTCGTTTGGTAATCACATGCGTAATCGCTCTTTAATTGGCGCTCTTCAGTACTTGGCAATCACACGTCTCGATTTTTCTTATGCTTTCAATATGACTAGTCCGTTTATGCAGGATTCTACTGATAACCATTCCCAGGACGTCACTCGTATTTTGTGCTATGTTCGCGACACTCTTCATTTGGACTATTTTTAGTGTAAATCTTTATGCCCTTGTTATTCATGGCTATTCCGATGCCAGTTGGGCTCGTTCTTTGGAGATTCTTAGGTCAACATATGGTTACTCCATCTTCCTTGCTGGTAATATGGTTTATTGGATTGGTAAGAAACAACCTACAATGTCTCAATATTTTAACTCAAAAACTAGCGGAACTTGCTTGGATGATGAATCTTCTCTGGGATCTTCGTGTGTCATCTACTGCATTTCCTTTATTTCTGTTTAATAATAATAATGCTCTATTTCTTACTCAAAATCTTGTTTCACAATCTCTGGTTTTGGACATCTTTACAAAGGGTTTAGCTCATCCTTAGTTTGAGTTTCTACATTCCAAACTCTATGTTGCTAGCAATCCTACGCTTCGCTTGAGGGAGGGGAATAGAATAAAATAAGGAGATTGAACTGTAATGTTGTATTTCTTGTATGATGTACCATTTGTACTCAATATGGATACCAATGCACACAACCCCCAACAATTGTGGATTTTACATTCTATCATTATGTTTTGTATATTATTATATACTATACAAATTATGTTATCCAAGTATTATATACTATACAAATTATGTTATCCAAGTATTAGATTATGAACTTGTACCACAATATTTCATACTAATTTATGCTAAACTAAAGTAAAATAACATATAGTGAAAATTAATAATAAAGAAAAGTCGTAAGAAATTTTTTTTTGTCCTCAACATATATTACAATACCATCTTTTGGTCCCTAGTGCCAATACAACTTTTATTCAGCAACCAACAAATACAAAATGATTTATTTGGTCCCCAAATGTGGTTTTCAGTAAAACCAGAATTATTTTTCGGTATAACCTCGGTATTTTTGTAATTTTACTAATTAAAAAACTCTGAATTTAATTAATTTTGATTCTAGGTACATAAAAAAGGCACAAATTTTAGGGGCATAATTGAAAATAATAAAGTTTTGAACCCTAATCCCTCTTCTCAGCAATGCCAGAGGCAGAAGAATTTTGCGGCCGGCGGGGAAGCAAGTTGCAGGGAAGAGGGTGGCAGCAGGAAGAGGGCAGCGGCGGGATGAGAGCAGCAGCGGGAAGAGGGCAGCAGCAGAATTGGGTGGCAGGGAAGAGGGTGGCAGCCTCTGACAATGAAGGAAGTCACTGGAGTTAGAACGGGATCCGCCATGGAGTTTATTTTCCTACCAACTTGCTGCCATTGCATACCACTGAACCCGCCGCCATTAAAACTCTGCTTCCTTTCTTCCCCGCGACTCACCATTGCTACCACAAGTAACCGCCCAATGAATCTCCTCCATTATTGCCACAACAACAGCGGTCGAGTTCTCCAAGAAACCATTTCCAGCTCCAGCAGTAGTCGTGTCGTCGATCATGGTGAGTTTTTGTTCTTTCAGGAATTTCATCGAACATTTCGTGAGCATCCCATGTCTTCCTTCTTATTCCAATTCTGCTCCATTTCTCAACCAGCGGGATGATTTTTTTTTTATCTTTTGCGAAATGGGTTTCACCGAAGGTGACGTGGAAGCTCTGTTGAATGAAAACCCAAAATGATTTTTGAAAAAGTATTGCATTTCCAAGTTCTGATAGAAATGTTCTTTACTAGTTTCTTCGTTTTGAAAACCATAGAAATAATGATCTAGGTTTTCCAGCTGCTCGATGACTTCCTTCATTATGAGAAGAATTGGGTGGCGGGGAAGAAGGTGGCTGCAAGAAGAGGGCATCGGTGGGAAGATGGCAGCGATGGAATTGGGTGGCGGGGAAGAGGGTGGAAGTAGGAAGATGGCAATGGCAGGAAGATGGCAGCGGAAACATTGGTGGCGGGGAAAAGGGTGGCGGCGGGAAGATGATCAATTTTTTAAACTCAGGGGTATAGTGGTCATTTCACAGACTTTTGACCAATTTTGCCTTGAATTCACATGAAAACCACTTTTGGGGATCAAACAAATTATTTTGTATTTGTTGGTTGCTGAATAAAAGCTTTATTGGCAATGGGGACCAAAAGTTGGTATTGCGATGTATTTTGGGGACCAAAAAAACTATTTAGTCAAGTGGTAATATAACACTACATATGACACAAGTGCAAATATAACCCTAGATAATCAATGAAAGTGCAAAACTAACCATTCCGGTAAATTTTGGCCGGAATTTTGTGAAAAATCTGTTTTTCTCCTCTTTAATAAAAGGAAAAAATGAAAAAGTTGAGGTGACTATTATGCCCCACTATCACCTTCTTCTTTTTCTCAGTTCCAAACCCCGCCCCACCCTCACCTTCTTATTTTTCTCAGTTCCAAACCCCGCCTCACCCTCACCTTCTTCTTCTTTTCCCGTCTTTACCTTCTTCTTCCTGTTCTTCCATAACTGCCCACCCTCACTGTTCTCACTTTCTTCGCCCATTGTTGTTCCACAACCTCACCAAATTCTCAGCCGTTCCAAAGCACCCCCACCCTCACCTTATTTTTCTTCTCCCAACCACAACATTTTCTTCTCGTTGTTCTTTGGATTTGTGGCGATGGCTTGGGGCGGTGTAAGGGGAAGTGTTGGTGGTGTTGGGGGTAGTGTCTGCTGTGTTGGTGGCAGTCTCTGTGGTGGTGGGCGTGCTGTGGGCGAAGGTGGTTCTTGTGGCCGTTGTTTTGCGGAGGCTAGACTTTTGGATTGGGGAGGTGGTGGTGTGATGTTTGGGCTAGGGCTTTGGGGGAAGCAACGGCGGTGGAAATGGTTTGCGGCATTGGTGGAGGGTAGGGTTTTAGGCTGGGGCGGTGGCTTGTTTGGGCTAGTGTTTTGGGTGGAGCAGTTGTAGTGGCGATGGTGAGCTTGGTTGCGGGAGCAGCAGCAGTGGCAGTGATTTGCGGCGGTGGTGGAGGATAGGGTTTTGGACTGGGCGGTGGATGTGGCTTGTATGGGCTAGGTTTTGGGCAGACTGATGGCGGTGGTGCGATGATGGCAGAGCAACGACGGTAGTGGTAATGGTAAAATAGTCCTTAGAAATTCATATTTAAGTTGAGGGACATTTTTATCATTTTAACTGTGGTCAACGGCATCTATGTAACGCCGCAAGTGCCACCTAAGAATTATATGAGTAGATTTATTTTGTTTTTACTAAAGAAATTGAAGATTATATACTTTTACAGCTATATAGGGTTGATTCAACCGATTTGACTTGAGTAGCATTAGTATTTACGCTTTACATAAACATATAAGTATAATATATTTATAACTACGTTTTATCTTTGATCTGTCGGTCCAAAATACTGGATCTACTAGTAGTTTGTAGAAAGAAAATGGCAATCGAATTAGTCCAAAGAAGCTGCAAAACGAGGATGCACGTGACTGGATTGGGAGGTTTGGACGGCTTTATGTGAAGATAATTATGGCAGTTGATTTCGTGTATTATTAACCACCAGCAAACAAAATTATGTGCAATCTTTCACTCATCACTTAATATTGAACAACAATAATATCGTCCCTATGATCCAACGGTTGTCGGCAAAACCTTTTGCTGGGGACCCGATAGCCCATGAGACACAATCTCCTGTGCCTTACCCAACCTGCCATGCATATTTTCTTCGTTCATACCGGGAATCCAAAACATCGGCTGACTTGTTTGGAAGCTACAAATCTGCTGTACGTACGTGGATTAGGATATATGTAACGATCAAAGCAGAAAAATGCTTCAAGAGGAGTAGGGCTAGCTGGTCTATCTACTATAACATCTCACTCAAGTGAAGTTTTAGATGAATCAAAATGCAAAATTTGAAGTGAAAGAAGTCAGCAAAAAACAAGAATGTTCGTCATTAAAAATATCAACAACCTGAAACTATCGAAGGGGAAACATTACTAGCACGCAACTTGCCATAAGCTACTATTTCTCGGACGAAATGCATGATAATCAATATAAATGTGCTTTGCCCGTTTGTGAGCAACATAATTTTAAATGAGAAAATCGCATTGTTGTTATCACAAAATAGACGAGGCGCACCAACAAATGGAAAGTGAAGATCCTTGAGCAATGCGACATCTAAATAATTTCTGCATCAGCGCCGGTGAAGGCAGATACATACTCAAAATTGGATCTAGAAACCGTATGCAGTTACTTGGCACTTGGTAAAACAAAATTACCGCAAAGAAACACAATACATTCATACGAGTCTCAAGATACCGAACCCAAACATCTCAAGGATTAGGAAGAAATCGAATGATAGAACTGATTGCAAAAGTCAAATTAGTACGAGTAACGGTAATGTACTACAAAGCACCAACTAATGAGCGATAACGTGTGTCTGTAGGAGATATTTTAGTAATATCTTCTGCAATATTATGTATATATCTTGTACCTTAGATTTAATCTTTTTCCATTTGTGATTCTGTATATGTTTCCTATATATTGTACCCTTGTACCATCAATAATATTACACGTTCATATTTTACATGGTATCATATTCTAAATCATGAGAACCTTAAAATTTTCCCCAAAAATATACTCGACGCCGCCACTGCCGCCCTCCCTTCTTCGACCACCGCTTTCTTGCTCAACACCTCCGCCGCTGCCTTATCTAGTTAACATGCGACGTCGCCATTTCCATGCGCTGCCACGTCCATTTACCGATGTCCACACACGCCGCTGCTACTGCCGCTCAAGCCTGATGGATCCGTACAACCACGCTGATATTGAAAACCTTGATGCCATCCCCGTCGTCGCTGATCTGCCTCAACCCGTCATCGATGTCGCCGTTCATCCATCGCTCGTGGAAGATCTGCCGCAGATCGACGATGCCACTGCTTTCCGACGAGCCCTCCGCCACTTGCTGCTCGATGCCGATGGTTCGGCCTCTTCCGATCTTTGGCTTCGTGCCATAGATTTCTCCACCTTGCCTGTCTCACATCCTTACTTTGTTCATCTGTCAGATTACACATGTTTGCTTATCTCTTCTGTGATCTTGAAGGGTGATTATTATAATTTCTGGATTATTTCTAGTCCTAATGCATTCAATTCCAAGTGAAAGATTGGTTTTCTTGATGACTTTATCACCAAGCTATTACTTGGTGAACCTTTTGCTGATGATTGAAGTTGTGTGAATTCTATACTTGTTGGTTGGATTGCTCAAACACTTGATCCATCCATTCGATCTTTTATCACTTATTATGCCTTATTTAAGGAGTTTTGGGATGACCTTCAACAACGCTTTTTAGTTGGGAATGGCCCACGTATGTGTCTGATTTATGCAAACATTTACAACTGTTGTCAAAATGGTGAAGCCCCTGCTTCCTATTTTGGTAAATCCAAGAAGCTTTGGCGATATGCTCATTTACATGCATCCACAGACATGCATGTCTTGCCCAGATGCTGCAGTTGTTGAGGCTAAACGTGAGAAGGAGATGGTTCATCAATTTTTCATCGGACTAAACGATAGTTATGCCACTCTTTGCTCATATGTTCTTGCATAGGATCCACTGGCCCCACTCAACAAGATTTACTCGCTCGTTTCCAGGAGGAGTGCCAAAATACTGTCATCAACAGCCGTGATTATGGTAATTTGGAAAACACCATAACTATTGCTGCTCATTGCAGGCACCACCCTCTGCTTTGAAATCCATCGCCACCGCTTTGGGAAGCTCCCCTTCCACCATTGATCGTTAGAGTCTTACTTGCACTCATTGTGGTCGTAAGGGTTATGATGTCACCTCTTGTTTCTGCATTATTGGATACCCTGATTGGTTTACTAAGAATTAACCACCTTGATCAGGCCCAAATGCTGCCGCAAATCCCAAAATTTGTACCCCACCTGGCAAGCCATTCACCGTAGTTGCTCAGCCGGTGGCCGCCGCAACTCCACCAGTAGGCACTAGCGCCTCTGTCCTCTTTAATTTTGATCGGACTGCCTTCGGCCCGACCTTGTCCAAGGATAAATTGAGTGTGATTCTAAACATGTTCTCTAAGTTAAACCCTTATGATAATATGTCAAGTAAGACTGTTTCACCTTGGATTCTTGATACCGGTGCATCGTATCATATGACCGGCGACAAGGATCTTGTTTATGATATTAAGCATGCTGAAAATGTTGATGTCATCCTACCTGATGGTTCTATTTCTACTTTCGTTAAAAATGGAAAATTAAGATTTGGATATATTGTTGTGAATCATCTTCAGCTTCTTCCGGCATTACAATTTCGCCAAGTTAAATGCTACTTTAAATTTTTTAGTTTTATTTATTGGAAAATTGTGCACATTACAGGATATCAACCCGAGAACAGTGATTAGCATGAGTGAACAACAAGGAGGGGTTTGTTAGTTGCGCAGATTGGGAGCTTCAAAGTCTATACAACTGTTCTTGTACGTTGCTGCTTCAGTGTCTTCTTCTACTTTGTGGCATCAGTGTTTTGGGAATCCATCAACTTTGGTGTTGTCTTCTATCTCAGTTATTTCTTTAAGTACTAGTTCTTTGAATAAATATGTTCCATGGTCAGTTTGTCATCGAGCAAAATAGTCTAGAAAGAGTTTTCCAGTTAGTTCTGCCAAGGCAAGTTATTTGTTTGAACTAATATATTGTGATATTTGGAGGCTTTATGGTTCACCTTCTTCTACTGGAAATATTTTATTTTTAACCATAGTTGATGATTATTCCCAATCTGTTTGGGTTTCTTTGTTAGTTTCTAAGTTTCAAGTACCTGTTAAGATGAAGGAGTTTTTTGTGCTGGTTTAAACACAGTTTCGCCATCCCATTCAGCTAGTTCAGGCTGACAACGGAATAAAATTCCTTCCTCCCAGATCATTTTTTTCTGGAGAAAGGTATTCATTTTGAGACCTCCACAATCTACACAGCTCAGCGAAATGGGCGAGTGAAACCAAGGCATAGACATATCCTTAATGTTTCTCGTGCTCTTTGTTTCCAAGCTCATTTATCTATTGACTTATGAGGAGAACGCATCCTTTCTACTGCCTATGTCATCAACCGCACACAACCACCTGTATTAGAAGGCCGATCGGCCTATCAAATTCTATCCGGTAGTGCACCAGATTACAGTCATCTCTGGGTGTTCGGTTATCTGTGCTTTGCCTCTCAGATTCCAAGGCCACGTGATAAGCTTGAATCTAGAAGTCGAAAGTGTATCTTTCTTGGCTATCCCGTTGACAAGAAAACCTGGAGTATTTTCGACTTCGAGTCTCGTACTGTGTTTGATAACCCAAATTTTATAATTTATGAAGACCTCTTTCCATATGAACTAGTTCCTGCGAGACGTTACCTGCTGATCCACTACCATCCCCATCCCCTGCTGTTTATGATGACTCATTTCCAGAGCCGTCAGAAATGATGGAGTTTTTGCCTAACTCTGAGTCGCGTCCAGCAACACCGGTGAGAATGCAGCCTCTGGAGATGCAGCTGCCCATGATCGATCAACGACTGGCTTATCCCGAGCCTCTACCATCTTTTGTCGTGGCACAGAAGCCACCGCCAAAGTCACCACCGGCTCCTATGTGGCACAGTCGTCTGTCATCGAGCCGCAACTAGCTTTCGAGTCTGACTACGCTTGGCCAGTTCGTCCTTCCAGCAGTAGTTTTTGTCAGCCTCACGTTAAATTGAAAAATTATGTTTGCACTGCTACTCGCTCAATAATCCCCTCCCTATTCACTAATATCTCATTGCCTGCTGCACTGTCCTTAGGTACTTGTTACTCTATTGCTGATTATTTTTCTTGTAATAATATTTTGGTTTTGCATTGTTCATTTTGAGCTGCTGTTTCAAATGATGCCAACCCAGATACTTATACTGATGTTTCTTGCTATTCTCATTGACGTGCGACCATGTCTGATGAGATTGACGCACTTGAGTGGAAAGAAACATGGCTTCTTTCTTCTGTTTTTCTTGGCAAGAAGGCAATTGGATGCAAGTGGGTGTATCAAACCAAGTTCAAGTATGATGGTTCTGTTGAGCGCTATAAGGCCCGTTTGGGTATTCTTGGTGATCATCATATTAAGTGTACTGACTTCACTGAGACGTTTGCTCCCTTTGTTAAGATGAGTTCAGTTAATCTTTTCTTAGCTATTACTGATTTTCATGGTTGGGATGTCAATCAGATGGATGTTCACAATGCATTTCTGCATGGTGATCTTGAGGAGGGGGTGTATATGTGTTCACCTCCCAGTTATACACTCCTGGCTCCAAGTTTGGTGGCGATCTTTTCAAATCTCTTTATGGTCTTCGCCAAGCACCGTAAAACTGGTTTGCTAAACTTTTTGTTGCTCTAAACCTCTTTGGATTTGTTCAGAGTAAGGCAGATTACTCCCTGTTTTCATACTTGTGAGATGATGCATCTTTTTATGTTCTAGTTTATGTTAATGATCTTATTATTGCTAATTCGTTTATGGAAATGATGACCAAATTCAAGAACTATTTGTGCTCCTATTTTAATATGAAGAATCTTGGTGTCTTAAAGTATTTATGCATTGAGATAAGTCGTCATCTTGATGGAATGTTTTTGTATCAACAAAAATATGCTTTGGATATTTTATCATATACTGGGTTATTGACAACAAAACCCGCAAATTTTCCCATGGAACAGAAGCAAAATTTGACACGAGTTGATGGTTATGTCTTTGATGATTCTGCGCAGTATCGCCACTTGGTCAGCAACATCAATTATCTCACTATCACTCATCCAGAGCTTAGCTACTCAGTTCATACCTTGGCCCAGTTTATGGAGAAACCATGATTGGTATATTGGCACACTGTACTACAGGTTTTGCACTATCTTAAGAGTAATCCTGGTGAGGGTTTGTTTCTGTCGGCTAAGAGTTCATTTCAGTTTACTACATTTTGTGATTCTGATTAGGCAGCTTGTCCAATCACTCAATGATCTTTGACTGGTTATTTTGTGATGATTGGTGAATCTCTGATTTCTTGGAAGATGAAGAAGTAACCGACTGTTTCTCGATCTTCGGCTGAAGCAGAGTATTGAGTTGTGGTAGTTGCTTGTTGTGAGCTGCTGTGGTTTAAATCTTTTCTTGGATCAATTGAAATTGGCCATCCTACTCCTATGCATTTATATTGTGATAGCCAACAAGCTCTTCATATTGCATCCAATCCTATTTTCATGAGATAACTAAGAACATAAAGATAAACTGCCCTTTTGTTTGTGATTTGATTCAGTCTGGTGAATTTGTTACTCATCATATTCGTACTTCCAGTCAACCAGCCACTGGCGCAACTACACTAGAGCGAGTTGGTGCGGTCATCCCGGTAAACTACGTTGAACTAAGGGAGAATACTCTTCATGTCTTTGTCCTCCCCAGCTCATTAAAATAAAAAAGAGTCCTTCCTAGGAAGGGAATATGTTTGCCTCGAAGATACCTGTGTAGTTCAGCACCCCTCAAATTTTGTCCTGGTTCCGCCACTGCAACCAACTAATGTTTTTACTAAGACACTTGGATGACATGCGTTTCAGAGTTTACGTGGCAAGTTAGGCATTCGAGAAACTCATGCTCCAACTTGAGGAGGAGTGTAGGAGATATTTTTTAATATCTTCTGCAATATTCTATGTACATCGTGTTCTTTAGGTAAAATCCTTTCCATATGTGATTCTGCATATGGTGCCTATATATTGTACCCTTGTACCATCAATAAAATCACATGTTCATATTTTACAGTGTCAAACAACTATTGGATTGCTGAACCTTTATTTAACGCGTTGAACCTGCAAAAAAACTCCATGATGGTGGGCGGGGAAGAAGCTCCAATGCCAAAGTCAGATCAAAAGTTTTTGAGCTGATTAATGAGAATTTAATGGAGACATGCCGTTGTATTTATAAGGGTTTATCCCTAGGATTTATCCCAATCACGTTGGGATAAATATGCATATTCCATGTAGGAAATATTTCTTACCAAAATAAAATTACCAAATATTCAGTATACCATAATAGTAGTTAATTAATGGGTAGTTTTCCATAGTTTAAATCGGAGATGGATATCTTCTCTTTGTCTTCTGCTTCAACCCAGTGGAATGTAGTCGAATGGCCTTTGGCCCAGTTAGTGAGACTCGACTCATCCATTAGGATAGGGTTCACAAACTGCTCACTAGAAGTGATGTGAAGCCGAGACAATGGTATAAAATGCATGGAAAGCACAACTGCATCAGTCATACAAGATCGACGAAGAATATCATGTGCATACTTGGAATAGCCCGAGAAAATAGCCGGAGAAGTAGATGAAACTTCAATACCAAGAAAATATTGCAATGAACCAAAATTCTTAAAGATAAACTCTTGATCGATACGAGTACTGAACTGACGAATGAACACAGATTCATTGCCCGTAAGAATGATATCATCAACATAAAACAAAAGATAGAGCAAGGTTGACCCTCGAGAAATTGTAAACAAAGAGGTGTCGGCCGAGTTGTATAGAAATCCAAGATCACGAAGATAGTAGCTTAACCGGAGAAAACATACTCGAAGGGTCTTAATTTCATAAATAGCCTTATGCAAGAAGCAAACATGATCAAGATGAGACGAACCCTTGTGGTCCATGGGTTGTGCTATATAGAGTGGAGTATTAAGATATCCATTGAGAAAATCATTCTTGACATCAAACTGATGAATACGCCACTTCCACATAGTGATAATAAAAAGAACAGCATGCATGGTACGGTAAGACCTTGACCATAGAACTGAAAGTGTGATCAAAGTCAAAACTTGGAATCATAGAGAAGCCTTGAGCAACATGGAAAGCTTTGTGTTGATCAAGAATATCATCATGTCGATACTTGAGAAGGAAAACCCACTTCGAACTTACCATATTCATGTTAGGAGGATGGGGTGCCATATCCCAGGTATGGTGATGGCGAAGAGAAGCACTAGCTCCATTCATATAAACTACCACTATTCAAAGTTCAAGTTGTTATGTGATAAGATCGAGTGGGTGGTGGAGTAGAGCTCGATGGATAGGAAGTCAGAGAAGAGGAACCTTATGAAGAGGAATCATGCGGGAGCAATAAGTGGTGGAACAGGCAAAAATACTAATGACACCAAATCAGATGACCACATCGACATGGAAAAGATGAGGCACTGACGCAGGAGTAGACAAGTGCATCTGAAGCGGAATGGAAGAGTTTAGATCAATAAAGGCCGAAATTCTTACAAGGATGAAAAAAAAATATGAATTAGTACTCTCAGAAGAAAAGGAAAACAAACCTCATCAAACTAAGCATGATGAGTGATGTAGACACGACCAGTGGTAGAATTTGAACACTGAAAACCCTTATACTGAGCACTAGAGCTGAGAAAAATTCATGAAATACTGCAAAGAGAAAACTTGACCTCCATGTATGGACGAACTAAAGAATATACCGAACAACTGAAAGGATGAAAATTTAAATAAACCTGGGTGCGACAAAAAAAAATTCCACAAGAAGTCTTATTCTAAATAACGGGCATCAGAAGATGATAGATAATATAAACTGTAGTGCCAAAAACATCATCCCAGCAGGAAAATGGAAAATGTGGATGAAAAAGCATGGTCAACCCCATCTTAGTAATATATCGGTGCTTGCGCTCAGTACACCCATTGTGCTTGGTATGTATGGAAAGAATACCTAATGATGAATGCCCTTGGAGGAAAAATGAGTATGGAAGCGAGTGTTAAGGAATAAAGTGTCCGCATCACTCTGAACTTAACACGAAAAGCGAACTAATTTTATACAAAGTTTCAAACTAGAAATAAATGTCAACAAAATTGGACTTGTGACGAAGAGGATATGGCCAAGTAAAAGCGAAAAGTCATCATAGAAAATCGCATATTAAGATCCATTCCCAAATAAAATAGGGGAATTCCCCCACAAATCACAATGAACCAATTCCAGAATATGCAAAACACAGTGGGCGTAGACAACAAGGAAGAAACCGATAAAACCCCAAATTCATTCAAAAAATAAATAACACTATTGGATGCGAGCATGTCAAAAATCAAACGATGCCCAACTTTTATTTGACTGAATAAATTAAATCCAAAGGTTTTTCACCATGATCTAGCACTTAAAGCCCATTCTTAGACCGCTACCACAATCGCCTTAGTTACTTTGCGCTAAATAATAAAAGATTGGTCATCAAAAGTAATCAGAACACCAATACTCCGAGTTAACTTGCTAATAGCTTACAAATTTTTGGTAATATTGGGCACAACGAGCAAATCATATAAACGTAAAATGGGGGAAATATAAGAATCGCCAATATTCGAAATATGAATGAAATCACCATTACCAATATAATCATAAGATCTACATGCACACAGAGTGATACTCTTAAGGGTCAAAGAGTAAGATCTCATATGGTTCATAGTGGCCGAGTCAATGTACTGAACTGAGGTGTGGATTGATGGCTCAAGCTGCATATAGAAGTGAAAAAACTCGGCAAGATGACTGGAGTCCAATGGGCGAGGAACCTAATGAAAGCACGAAGAATCATCGTGGCCATTTTTCCGCACCACTAGCATTCAAGACTGGCACCTCAGCTCCTGATTGGTTTCAAGAATCGTGACCACTACACATTCTATCGTTGTCTGAAGTCGAGAATGAAACCGGCAGCACCAAAGGACAGAAGGAATCTCTCATGATTTCTAGCCTGGGTAACAACGTTAACGTACAATGGATTTGAAAGTTTGAGAATCTGGGCATTAAATTCTATGAGCAGTCAGAAACCAAAGAACATGATCATTATTTTTTCGTGCTGCTTCCATACCACAAAGATTAAGAATAATCAACTTGGTGTGATTTTGGTATCCCAATTTTCCTTCGAGGTGGAGCAGCTGACAACCTCCGCCATGGCTTCGGGAGACAACAACGGGAAGATGAGACTAATATACGAGAGGATATGTGTAATAATTTTACTCAATCTTCTCGTTTCTATTTGTGTTATAATTTTCACTCATTCTTCTCCTAGTATTAAAGATTGAGTGAAAATTATAATGATGGTGTCAAAAATATTACGACAGTCTGATAGAGGGGAGCATCTCATGCATGCGACAATATTGCTATTTCAAACGGAATCTACTATAGATGTACCATCCCTAAATCCATAAGATGAATAGATGGATCTGTGTCGACCAAACTGTAAACACCTTGAAAATACGAACGGGTACATTCAAATAAATATAACCCCGAGTGATGGAGATCCGGATACGACTACCACCATAAATGAAGACATTCCACGTCTTGATCAAACATTCAAGGGTTTTGTTC
>JAULKM010000007.1:7262202-7273580 GCA_032355605.1 Rubia tinctorum
TATCTCATTCACTCTTGATTCGTTTTGAGTGTTCGAGTAACCAATTTTATAGTACTCGCAACGTAGAATCCAAAAATATCATCCACTGAACCCAATTCATTTCGGGTACTACTCAAAACTGAGCCCAAAAATTGACAAAGTCAACTTTTAATATACCATTATTTCTAACACGTCCATTAGTGTATCCCAAAATTTCTTGGAAGTGTCGCAGCTCGAGATCTCACTGAGGGCAGATTCGGTGAGGGAGGAGAATAAGAGGCTACAAATACTTTGATCTTCGTCATGCCACACCTCATATGCTGCATTCTCTTTGTCATACATGGCCTGAGAATCTTTGGAGCCACCAAGAGAACCAGCCACTGACACATAGGAGGAGAACGATGCCACCGACAGACATGGATTCGACCCGTCAACATAGCTAAAGAGTTCAGCAGTTGGAAAACGTGTTGAATCTAACATTTCCATAGAATATAATTTGCAGAAGAGAGTTTAATGGGCAGCATATGGAGGAAGGTATTGTAAGGCAATTTTTTCGATGCCATGGAAGGGGTGTTGCTATATCACACTCTGTATTTTACTTGTTTATACCCTAATACGTATACATACATGTATAAAATTAATTAAATTTAAAAAAAATAAAAAACCAAAAAAGTTATAAAAAACCGAAAAAAGTTTTAAAATTAGAAAATCAAAATCGCCGCCGCCGCAGCCCTCCGATCTTCCCCCGCTGCCCCCTTCTCTTCCTCCGCCTCCCCCTTTCTTTCCCCCGCCGCCCCTTCTCTTCCCCCGCCGCCCCTTTCACTTCCTCCGCCGCCCCTTCTTTTCCTCTGCCGCCCCTTCTCTTCCCCTAGTTCACGTTTCGAAAGCCGACCCATGTCTCGCCCAGAATCAGTTAGCGCGAGCCGAATATGTCGAGCGGAAACTGGAAAATCGAGCGAGAACCGGTAGACGCGATCGGAAATAGGCGACCAGGCCGGCTTTTGAAATACGAACCGGGAATCGCGAACGGAGGGCCGAGAGCTGGGAGAGAAAAGCAGGGGAGAATGAAACGTGAACCGGGAGTCAAGCGGTGGGCAGGGCAACCGGACGGCAATGGAATTGAAAGTGGGGGAACGAGACCGGGGAATTTCAAGCGGGGGAACGAGATTGTGGACAGGGAATGGGTGGCGGAGGAAGGCAGAGGGGCGACGAGGGAAGAGAAGGGGCGGCGGAGGGAAGAGCGGAGGGCGGCGAGGAAGAGCGGAGGGTGGTGGCTGAGAAAGGCGGAAACAGATCTGGTCGGAGGAAGAAACTGCCGGCCTGTATTTTCCGGCAAATTTTCCGGCGGGCCCGATTATGTTTTCTGGCCAATTTATCGAAAATCCGCCAGTAAAATCGTCGGAAAGTTTCTGATTTTTCAGAAACAAATTTAAAATTTTATTTTTAATTAAATTTAAAAATACATATAAATACAGGGCGTAATACAGTAAAGTACAGGGTGTAATATGGTAACCCACAAAGGGAATGTGCAGCAGGGAAGTGATATACTCCCTCCGGTGTTCCAATATTGGCACACTTACTATTTATGGATATTTTTTTAATTGACATTTTACTTTTTTGGCAAATACTAGATTATTTCCATCAAGTCAAATTACTTTTTACCATTTCAATGTAATTTCCACCAGAAGTTTTAATTTTTACAAAAACTTATGTCATTTGTCTGGTGCCAATAAAAAGGGACTAGAGGGAGTATGTGGTGGAAAAGTCTTAATGACGTGAAAACAAAAATGAAGGAATATTGGATGAATAGTGACAGCCAAAAGGTAAAGAGAGAAAGGAATATTTTGAGGGGAGAAAGATTGATTCTCTAGAAGGAGAGATAACTACAGTAGGAATTTGGGGGAGGAGGAAGCATATTAGAGCTGCTTTGAAGGAGAGGATCGATAAAAATTAGGCTGATACCATGTTGAGGATAAATCTTATGATTGTATTATTGACCAAAATGTAATAAATAGATAGTACATGAGAGAAAATCCTATTAAGCTTTGTTTGGCGGAATTTTTTATTTGGTGTGCTTATTATAGCAAAGTATTTTTTGGTATTTGGTAAACTGCAAAAAATAAAAAAAAATTAAAACGTGAGCTATTTTTTTGGGGAAAAACAGAAATTGATATGCCCTGCTTTCAAAATAAGCCAACTTTATTTATAAGCACGTCTCTACCAAATAGAACCTTATATTTCTACTATAACTCAATGACTATCATATGAATAATTCAACGAATCTAGTCTAACAGGAGCCACTAATATAATCTTCTCCATTTATCTGTGGGTTTAACTTAAAATATAATAAATAATTTTAGTTAATTGCACACTCGGTCTCCAATTTCTTTGTTGTTTAAAAAAACTATATAACACTCGTGCTTTGAACGGATGTGAATTTAAAAATTATTGTATAAATAAATAAATATATATATATATATATATATTTAATCTAATTTAATTAGTTGATAAAAATATTAATAAATACCACTTTGATAAAATAACATTATCGTTATCAGCATTGCATGTATATGGATTCCATAGAATATGAAAAATTATAGGTGGAAAAATAGACTCGTAACTCACGGGTCAAGCAGGTTATCTATTTTTAAACGCGGGCGGGGATGGGTAAAATGGGTAATGAGTTAAATGAGTAATGAGTATTTGAAAAATATGAGTTTGACGGGTTGGGTTTGCGGGTTCACCGCGAGTGTACCCATGTGTGTTGAAACTCGCGGGTTTACCATATGGATTTGTAAACAAACTCATATGAGTCAATATATGGGTTGAAACTCACTGGTTTACCTATATGTGTTGTTATATAAACCCATAGGAGTCACTATATTGAAACTCGCGGATTTTACCCATATGGGTTGGTATATAAACCCATATGGTTACATATGTAGGTTGAAACTCGTGAGTTTACCCATTTGACCCATGTGTATAAAAAAAATTGCCCGCGGGTTTCAACTCAACCCAGTTGTGACCCGACTCATTCTTGACCCATCAAAAAATGGGTCGAAATAAGTCATACCTATATTTTTTAACAACCCATATTACCCAACTCGTATTCGACCCAAACCGCCCATTTGCCACTCCTATGAAAAATTATCAAAGTTTTGAAAATTTGATTGTAATATCGTGTCATTGCACGGTTTATGAAAAAAATATATTAATGAAAAATTAAAACTCAGTCCATTTTATCAAAATTTAAAACTTACTCCATTTTATCAAAATTTAAAATATGACTCGATTAATACAATTCAAAATTTTATCTTGATTTATTCAAATTTTCAATTTAAACCTTGGTTTTCCATAACTTATGGAAAGACCGCCTTTAAGAGACAGACTCTAAGAAAAGTTGCAAATAAAACTTACAAAGTGTTAAATAAACCACTGCAAGTATTTACAAATAAAATCTTTCAATAATATATTTAATATTTATATAAAGCACTTTATACCAGTTTTGTCCCAAAATTAAAATTTATTAGAAACACTTATATTCCATCTATTATTCTATATGTTTAACATATTAATTTTAGATATTTTTGTAGGCAAATTAAACTACGTGGGAAGAATTGATTGCAATGAATAAAAAATAGAATAAGTATATGAAAATGATTCACTTATTATCATGAAATGAAATTTGATAATACTAAAAAGTTAAACCAGAATGAAAAGTTTATCAAATTTAAAAAATATATATGTATTGTAAAAAATGTATAATTAAATAGTTTTTCTAACAAATGGAGATTGAGAATACAAAAAATATGCACATTCTCATAAATAGGGTATGATTAATTACTCATTAATTGAAAATCATTAAAGTAGAGAAAGAACATTGAAAATGAGGAAGAGATTTGTATTGTAAATTGGGGATTGAATTTATAAAATATTACATTTTCAATTAATTTTAGAAAGTGACGTGGAATTATGTGTGAATGTCATGTTGCAAGAATTATGTATGAATGACATGTGGTAAGAATGACCTCTTTTAATCTTTTAATATATACTATTAAAATTAATTCCTAATTTTATTGATTATAAAATGATGGTTTAAAACGAGTTTGGGCTTTTTATTTGAGGTCAAAACGAGTTTGGGCTTAATTGAGGGTTTAGTGCCACAAAGTCGTTTACCGTTTATTATATTTTTGGAACATTGTAACACAACAGAGCTCGTAAGAGAATAAGACAGTATTTATCTAAGATCCAACCCAACAAAATATTTTAATTAAATATTATTTCTCTCTTATCCATTAATACAACTCACAATTCAACTAATTCATTTATTTTTAAAGGTTTATTATCAGTGACCCAATCCAACCAAATTTTATCTCATTAATATTATTTTAATATTAAATATAAATAGTACATATTAAAATATTAATTCTTAGTTGAATATAATTATATTTTTGAGTTTGTCAAATAAATATTTAAAAATTACAAATAAACAAAGTCATGAAAAAGTTTATTTGTATCACTTCAATATCAAATTTAAAATTTATTACGGGAGAATAAAAATTGGATTTGAGTACAAAGTAAAAAAAACACATAAGATAAATATAAAAGAACTTGAACAAAAAATTTACAAAACAATTTCAAGAGAAGTTATTTCTAAAAAAATAAGGGTTATATAATTTATTTCATCGTTAGTCAGTTTAAAACAAAAATTTCTCAAAAATAAAATTTTAAAATAGAAATAAACGCCTCAAAATAATTTTAATATCATAAATTTTTAACCAATAAAAATGTTGCAAATATAGCCATGTCCCATTTTATACCCATATGGTCCCCACACTAAGGCTGAAGCTCGGGTTGGTTTTTCGCCTCAAATTCCCAACGGCTCGGCTCGGCTTCCAATTTTTGTTAAATCCAACAGTGTTGACATTCAGTCACCGCGATAAGCCAAGTCTAAGTGAGCATCGGCCAGAGTCCCTGGTCTTGGGGGTTTGTGGTTTCTGTGCAGTACCAAATGTCTCTCCGACTCCGGCAGTACGCGTACTCCGACGATTCCGATTACTCCGATGATGATCCCAGCGTCATATCCGCCGGAGATTCCGACGATCATTGGGGCGTTATCGCCACCGAGCAACGCCGCGAATTGACGTCGGCGAAGGAACTGGACGCCGACCTGGACCTCGCTTTCGAACTCCAACTCCAGGAAGCAATTAACGCCTCCGTCTCCCTCCAACCCTCCTCCTCCTCCTCGGTCCCACCTCCACCCCCAAAACAAGAAACCGTCGCTTCTATTTCTGGCTTTCAGTCCAAAGAAATTTTGAAACTGGAGCAAGAGATGAAAGACCGCACACTTTCCGAAGTGGAGTTCAAGTTATGTAGGGACGATCTGCACCGTCGGATTCACGACAAAAGAGTGGCGGCTGAGATCACGAGCATGCCGGAGGACGATTGGGAGAATTTTGGGGACAATTTCGAGAAGCCTTATGCGGAAGAAGGGGGTTCTAGCTCCGCGAGTGTGATGGATAGTGAGGTGTTTATGGTGTATTTCAAGGGTATCACTGAGAATGAGAATGACATGGTGCTCAATGCGATTGGCATCGCCATATGTGATTCTGATGGAGACTTGCTATTTCAGTTGGCCAAACCTCTCTATGGAAATGGTCTGAATCGGATTATGGTTGAGTTCAGGGCATTGATTGAGGGGTTGAATATGGCGGTGGAGCTGAATTTGAAGCGGGTTATCTTTTGCTGCCATGTTTTCCCCTTGTTTCAATATGTGAGGTTTCGATTTCCTTGTTGCACTCATTACATTATTATTCTTTACATTATTTCTCTGTTTTCATGGCTAGAATGTACTCCAAGGTGCACAGTTGACAGGAGAATGTTTAATCATAAATCTGTCCAACTGCTGTGGTCATACTTTCTTTTATTGAACGCCCCCACCTCCTAAAATATCTAAATGATTCAATGACTGTAACAGACATGATTTGGATCCATACTATGTGTGTTTCTGAGGAAGAAAGATGAATAGACGAAATCTTATCCATCGAAACTTGCTTTAATACTAGGTTCACAATATGTAGCATGATGTCTTCTGAAAGTATGCGCTTGGTCTTGTTTGAGGAGTCATGTTCCTTGGCATATTGCATATTTTGAAAGATGAGGGGGCTGCCTCAATTTATACTTTTTCCTAAACTTATGATTAGTGAAAGTATGTTACTATGTTGGATGATTTCTGATTGCTGTACTCAGGAATGTTGGGGTTTTGTGAATCCTGTTTGATGCATAGCTAATAGCTACTACTTGCTGCATTGTAGTTCAGTGCAGTATGTTCATAACATGAGAGAACAAATGACAACAGCAGCTGTTGACATTGTATTTGAACTGCAGGTGACTCGTAGATGGATGCCAAAGCAGGCAAAAGTAGTACCGTTACTCGATCAAGTTACACAGCTTCAAGAAAAATTTGTATCTTGTGACCCATGTTTTGTGGCTGGAAATGATGTGAAGTTTGTGTTCAAGCTTGCGAGTGATGCAATAAGGGCTCAGGTTAATAAGTCTGCAGAATCAAGTGATGGGAAGAGGTCGTATGAAAGTTGTGCAATATGCCTCGAGGAGAGAGACACTAACCAGATCTTTTCAGTTGATTGTTGCATGCACCGTTATTGCAATTCTTGTATGAAACAGCACGTGGAAGCTAAGATGCTCTCAGGGATCATCCCCAAATGCCCTCATGAGTCCTGTAGTTCTGAACTTAATGTTGACAGTTGCAGCAAATTTTTGACTCCTAAGTTGATAGAGAGGCTGAAGCAACGAAAGAAGGAAGCTTCAATCCCTGTTACAGAGAGAGTGTATTGTCCGAATCCAAAATGCTCTGATTTGATGTCGAAAAGTGACGCTATGGTTTACTACAGAAGTCGCTCAACTCTGGGTATAATGCCTTGCACTGGAGAGTGTTTAAAATGCAGGAACCTCTTCTGCATCGCATGTAAAGTTCCTTGGCATGGTGGTATGACGTGCTCTGATTACAAGAGGGCAAACCCTCATGCTCCTGCAGCGGATCTGAAGTTGAAGAATTTAGCAGCAAGAAACATGTGGCGTCAGTGTATCAAGTGCAGCCACATGATTGAACTCGCTGCTGGCTGCTTTCACATGACTTGCAGGTACGTACTTGTCTTCCTATGTTTTGTTATGGTGATAGATGATAAAACGTACTGTTTGCTTGTCGAGTGAGCTTATACAGGCTTTGTTGGGCAGAGCTTATAAGCTGATTTTCTTATAAGCAAAACATTTTTTAATTTTCGGTAAAGTGCTAAAAACCAACCAATTTTAAAAGCAGAAGCTACTTTTGGTGGAAAAACAAAAACTGGTCTCCCCCGCTTTCAAAATAAGCCAGTTTTACTTGTAAAACTGACTCTGTCAAATATAGCCACAATCCAACTTGGTCTAATTTGGACGCTGTGAATGGCGATGTTTTCTCAGGTGTGGCTTCGAATTCTGTTACACTTGTGGGGCGGAGTGGAGGAACAAGAAAGCAACATGCTCCTGTCCACTTTGGGATGAAGATAATATCATGGATGATGATGATTCTGATGATGATGACGAGCACGAGCATGATTTTTATGATTATCGTAATGGATTTCTTCTGTAACCATGGATGATGGTTTGAGGGGATGGCATCATAGCATTCCAAATCATCCAGACGCATTCGCTGAAATCTAAGAATTATCCTAGATATAGATATTGAGGCTGAATAGTGAATTTGGCTTAATGTTTCCGTGAATTTAGGGTGAGCGTTGGGTCGGTTTCATCGATTTTCGATTTATTTGGTTCAGTTTATTCGGTTTTATTCTTAAAAAACTCAAAATCGAAATCGATCTGAATAATTCAAAAAACGAAATTATCCAAATCAAATTCGAAATTTGGTTTCGATTTGAATTCAGTTTCAAACCGAATAAAATGAATTCACGGAAAATTTTATAAAAAAATTACTGAAAGTATATAAATTAATTTAAAATTCTAATTTAATTTCTACATAATCAAAATCAAGTGTTTAAAATAAAATTTCAACAAATATAATACAAATTTAACCATAACAATTTTCACAGTTTTGTTTTAAACAGTCTAAACTTTAAGCAGGATATGTTATTCAATTAGTATAAATCTTAATTTTGGAATGAGCTTTTTCTTTGAATATACTAATAAATCTATGAACATGTTGTGCAATTATTAAATAGATATATATGCCCATAATTTTTATTTATTTTTCATTTTTCACTACTCCGATCAACGAATCGCTAACCGCTCTGATCCCGATTTTGCGCCACCGCGTTTCTCCTTGTTCTGCCGGCGTCGCGGCAGAGCTAGGGCGACCGCTAGAGAATCTTCTTCTTCCACCGGTGACACCGCCGCTCAAACGCTTCTACAATCGCCGACAATTCTTCCGATTCTTCGTAGAAATTTTTAGTCGATCGAGGATCTTCAACCGAGAGCGAGGCTTTGCAATCGCCTCGCCTCCCAACTATCTGAGCTTTTCAAATTCTCCCGCCGCTCTGCAACGACGGCACATCAACATCCTCCCCGCGACGGAGTCAGGGTGACGACGACGGCGCTACGGTTTACCGACGGCGACGGCTAGGCAAGGCAAAGCGAGGCAATGGTGTTGTTGTCTCTTCCGTCAGGCGAGATTCACGCGCTTATTGAAGAAGATGACTAGCGTGTGCAATCATGCGTTAGCGGCGGATGGTGGCAAACGTTAGAGATGGTGGCGGACGGCGACGGAGACGGAGACAGAGACGGCAATCGACGGTGACATACAAGGTATTGCTTACGAGAGGTGAGGTTTAATTATGTTCTTTTTTCCATAGAGATAAATTGAGGTTTAATGTTTTTTGACCGAGTATATTATCACTAAAGCTTCTTTGGTATAGTGGTTAGTACTCTGAATGTTGATGCTTGATACTTGAGGTCTGGAGTTCAAAACTTAATAGAGTTTTTATATTTTGTAGAATTTATGTTCCTATTCTGGGCTTTAATATTATTTGAATGAGTGTCTATCAATAACAAGTGTTTTGTTGTAGTGGTTATTGTTTTATTGTTTGAGGTTAGAGATATGAGTTCAAATCTCACCTAACTCTTTTTTCATGAAGAATTTTTATTTTTGAGGTACTGTAGTTTTTTTTTTGATGTTTGTAGTTTTTTTCCTCTTATTTTGATATTATATATTATTCGGGTTAGATTTAATTGATATGATTTCAGGTTTTGCAATTTTATAAGGGTGATATAGATTGATATTTGTAATCTTTTTTAAAAAAAATTATGTTGACGTTTTTCATTTTTATGCTGAGATTTTGGTAATATGAGTTATGTTTCTAGTGTCTTTTTTCTTATTTTGATGTTTTTTTTCATTTTCTAGATGAGATTCAGGTGTTAGAAGTTGATGTTTGTACCTTTTGGGTGATATTTATAGTATTTTTAAAAAAAAATTGTTGACATTTTATGTTTTTTTAGTAAATAATTTATACTCTTGAGGTATCATAGTTTTTTTGTTGATGTTTTTAGGGTTTTTTATATTGATATTTTTCATTTTTCGGGTGAGTTGTTGACAAGAGTCGATATTTTGTAGTTTTTTGGGTTATATTGGTAGATATTTTTTGCTTTTTTCTCTCATGTTGATTTTTTTTTCATTTTCTAGTTTAGTTTTAGGTGATACGAGTTGATATTTGTAATTTTGGGTGATATAGGTTGGTTTTTTGTAGTGTTTTTTTCTTCTTATGTTGACGTTTTTCATTTTCTAGGTGAAGTTTAGATGATAGAAATTGATGTTTTTAACTTTTGGTTGATATTAGTTTTTTTGTAATTTTTTTATTTTTTTGATAATTGAAGCTTTGTTGATGTTTTTATGATTTTAAATTGATGTTTTATTAGTTGTAGTCGATGTTTTTTCAATTTTTTTCAATTATATTTTTTTTGCTGTTTTATTTTACATTTTATCCTCTAATTTTTTAGTTGATGTTTTATGATTTTTCGTTGATTTTCT
The DNA here is from genome assembly GCA_032355605.1 of Rubia tinctorum. Classification (NCBI taxonomy): domain Eukaryota; kingdom Viridiplantae; phylum Streptophyta; class Magnoliopsida; order Gentianales; family Rubiaceae; genus Rubia; species Rubia tinctorum. The sequence goes on from JAULKM010000007.1 coordinate 7,272,218, forward strand.
GCTATTTTTTGCTGATATTTATAATTTTCAGTTCGATGATCATATTAATTTTTTGCATTTTAATTTTTTTTTTCAATTTTTAAAACTTTTTGAATTTGTTTGTAGGCTGCAGATGACGGGAAAATATTTGGATAAAAAAACCCCTGAAAAAATATTAGCGATATGTCCCTGTAAAACTATTAGAGATAGGCCTGTAAAATTATTAGATTTAGGTCATTGGATCTAGATATAGATAGAATTGCATAAAGACACTTGTCTAAAGTTTAGGCTGTCTCACAGGAGACGATCTCAACAATTTTAGAGTTTTAAAATTATATTATTACTATATATTATTTTTTTAATTGCAATTCAGTATTCGGGTCGGTTTTTGGATTGACTTTCAATATCCAAAACCAAACCAAAAACCATATTCAAAAATCGGTTTACTCATTTCGGTTATCCAAAAATAGTATTTTAAATTTGGTTTAGCTTATTTGAATTCAATTATTCGATTTTCGATTTGGTTTTCAAGTTTTGGTTTTTTCCCTACCCTTATTCGTGATTACAATAGTACAATCACAATTTCAAATTTTTGCCTTTTGAAATTGAAATTGTTGATACGGTAGGATTTTTTTTTCTAATTGCATTTCTAAACTGCTTTAGAAAGTAAAGCTGCAAATAAAGTACAAGAAGATTTTCTCAGGGTCAGCAAAAGATTTCATATATAACAAAAATGACAAGATCTCGGATAAGGCTATCTTCTAATGAGGGCATGTGCAGTGGTGGTCTCTTAATTTTAAGAGACCACTTAAGAGACCGAATATCCCCACAGTGGGGGTCTCTTGAGTGGTCTCTTAACAAGAGACCACTCAAGGGTCTCTAGGTAAGAGACCAGTCCAGAGCCAATTCTGTCAGCAAGACTACTGCACGGCCACTGCACATGCATGTGCAGACCAAGTTTGGTCATTTCCTGGGACACGTGTTGCCCTTCCAGTGGGCCACGTGTCCCACTAACACTCTCTTATTTTTTTTAAATTTCAGATGGGACACGTGTCGCCCATCGGTTGGGCCACGTGTCCCATCATTTGTTTTTTTTAAAAAAACCTGAATTTTTAAAAACGAAAATTTAGTTTTAAAATATGTAAAATATTTTTAAAAATCTGTAATTTTTTCTAAAATATGGGGGAAAAAGAACAATATATATAATAATTTTTAAAAATGAAATTAAATAAAAAATTTACAACGAAGGACGATATATAAAAGAATAAAAAAACAAATTATTTAATAATTTTTTAAAAACGAAATTTATTTTATTATTTAAGTATTTTATGTAATTTTTTAGTAGTTATAATTGGTTTTTGCTAATGTAATATTTTATTGGTAA
>JAULKM010000007.1:7285383-7299806 GCA_032355605.1 Rubia tinctorum
GGGTTTTCAGTTGCTCGTATATTATTCATATGTGGATTTGGCGCACCATGGCTGTTTCCTTAACTCATTAGCTTGTTGAAATCCTTAGTGTGGTCATGCAATGGACTGTTGTGTAACTGTGTCTGCTGTTAATCAGCTAGATGACCTTAGAACTTTCTACAAGGGTTTTCCAGACAATTACGCAGTGGTTTGTTTTCTCCTAGTTTGTAAAGTAATAGAATCAAGGAGCGCTGGCATGGAATAAACTCTGGTTGCTGTTTATTTGTGATTGTGTATTAGGACAAGAGGCTATATTGAAGAAGTAATAGCAATGCTATCACCATGATGAAATTACAGAAGGTTCTGGTCAACTACAAATATCCATTCCTTCACTTCTTTTCAAACTGAGAATAGTCGTTTGAATTTCTGTATATATCTAGTAACTTGTTGGGTTTCTATATGTGAGAGTCAAAACCTTGTTACGGTCACAAAGGTAGGAGGGGATGTGCTTGTGTGTTTTTATCTTGGAAATATTTGGGCTGCTTGGACCTGGTGAATCCATCCCTTGACTTAAGTGTCATAATATTTGAGTTAAATAGGTTAATATATGTGGAGCATCTGAATTGGTTGCCTAGGTTAAGTATTTTGTGTGAAAAAGAATTCTTTGTTGAAATTAATCTCGGTGCCTCGGTGGTAAGATTTGAGTTGATGAAACCTGATGGTTAATGCCTTAACTTGTCATTTGTATGATGTATTCCATTGATGGATACAGGCAACTGGATTGAATTTCTTTCTAATTTATGTTTGATCCCCTGCTCTTGCCCCAACAGCGGAAGCTGAGAGGATTCGCAAATGTAAAGGACGTGTTTTTGCCCTCCGGGATGAACCTGAAGTTGCAAGAGTGTGGCTCCCAAACAGTGATTCTCCTGGTCTTGCCATGGCTCGTGCATTTGGAGATTTTTGTCTCAAGGACTTTGGTCTCATCTCTGTGCCTGAGATTTCGTACAGACGCCTTACTGGAAACGATGAGTTTGTAGTTTTGGCAACTGATGGGGTATGAATGCTCTAAAAGTCTCTCCTCTCTCTTACTTGACAATGTTTCACTCATTTTAAATCACTCTTTGGGTGCGTCATTATAGGTTTGGGATGTACTCTCAAACAAAGAAGTCGTCGACATCGTGGCTTCAGCCCCTGCACGTTCATCTGCTGCCCGTAAGTTGGTTGAATCAGCGGTTCGAACTTGGAGGTCCAAGTACCCAACTTCCAAAGTCGATGATTGTGCTTGTGTTTGCCTCTTCCTTGATAAAGATGAAAATAATATCTTTACTTCCTCTACCAAACAAAAGGAGCAGAGTGAATCCAGTGTGGAGAAAGAAGGCCACCTCAGTCCCTCGGGAGTGCTCTGCCGTGGTACAGTTAAAGGCGATAATGCAGTGATTGAAGCATCAACTGAAGAAACTGCAGAAGAGACCTCAGAGTATGCTGATATGAACGTTGTAGAGCTGGGTAAGGAGTGGTCTGCCCTTGAAGGAGTGTCCCGTGTGAACACAATGTTGACCCTGCCGAGGTTCGTACCCACCAAAGAAGACAAGAAAGCAGCCGAGGCGAAGAAACGTAAATGACAGATCAAAAAAGAGAAGGAAATGGGTAAATTTATTTCAGTTCTGAATTTGTTTCTTTCAGCAGCTCTTTTTTCCTTTATAACTTATACTCGTCATTGAATTTATGGGGTTCTATCCTTTTTCTTTGTAGACAAGGGGTTTAAAAAGAAAAGCAAAAAAAAAAAAAGTTTAAAGTGTAGGGTCATGGATATTTAGTAATTTGTCGACGGAGACGTGGGCCCGGCTATATTAGAGTGTCCCGGGATAATCCTCTCTCTCAGTTTCTATCTCTGTGTGGGTGGAATTGGAATTTTGTAGAATCCAACTGTCCATGGTTTATGATGTCGGTTATGTTTTGTGCTGCTGAAATTGTCATGTGATTGGAATAATTTGCGGGATTGAAAGGCTCTGGACACAGTTCCAACTTGTGGTGATTGTGATTTACTTTGTCATTTATCTTTCAGTCCATGATCCATGAAAATGATGCGTTATTTTGGTCTTGGGCATTTGTTTGGGGGACATATCTTTGTGATTTTGAGACAAGTCGGCTTAATTTTCAAGAGAGAAGTCTTGGGTGTAAAAAATTGTGGATGTGATCTCTTCCCAAGATTTTCAAGTTTTTGTTTCTTGCCCCCCAACTGGCTATGGTGGTCCTAGTTATGTAGAGGACACACAAAACCCAATGGATGGCCTTGGTCTTTAATCTTCACCAAATTCTTAGATGGAGATTTGGTTTCAGATATCTGTTTCTGTTTCTGTTTCTGTTTCGATTCATTTTAGCTGGCTTACAGAATGACCAGATTGATGAGGGTATAGCCCATGGGTACCTTAAATTCTTTTCTTATAAACCATCCCTGCAGTAGGGAGGCAGGAGAAAGTTTAGATGGTCATTTTCCAGAGAAAGTATAGGAATTTGAAGATCGTCGCGGGCTAGCATTCCCTGCTGGGGAGGTGGGCGGAGATGTTTCCTAGCGCGCGCGACCAAGATATGAACTTAACGATCTGAAATTTTGACCATGCGCCTCTGCGCGGATGTGTAAACGGACATTTTTGACGGTGTGATTGGCGTTTAACTTGAGTTCGAGAGTTGTAGCAGTCACTAGTTTACTATGTAGCTCAAAACCCCCCTTGTGGAGTGTACATTTGCCATCTACCTCTATTATCAAGGCTTATCCTTTAGTATGGATGAGAAGGGTTGGAGATAATCCAACATCTTCATTATTAAGACAAGAAAGCTGAAATGTTTTTACCTGAGAGATGTACAACTACACAGAATTTGGTCCACATACACTTTCTTGTTCGTATCAACAAAAAGACTTGCATCAAAAACATTTAAAACATATCTACTGAAAATCTGATCACTGATTATTTAACCCACAAGCTTCTCTTACTAAACTAGGATAGTTATGTCTTGAACAGAGAAATTTCTAGGAAGATTACTATTTCTTAGAGTTCAGGAGATAAAAAACGTTGCAAAATCACAGTTCAAAATATACAATTCAAGATGGGCAAATCTAACTGATAATCTCTCCTATGCTAGCCTAACAATTTTATACAATCAATTACTGGTTAACTGTCATTTAACTGCTCCAAAATCAACTCTTAACTCTTGGTCAAGAAGCTGTAAGCTCCCACCTCAGCTTTTTGCTCCAATTTTCTTTTATGCTCTACTATTTAGCTCTTGGGCCATGACAAGTTATACCAGTATTTAAAGAAAAAAAGAGTTTGTTGACTGTTTTAGGTAGACTACTGTTACTTATAAGCCCAACAAAGAAATGGGTTAAAAGGTAGATTTTTTTTTTCTTTGGAGACAAATTAAAAAGGGCATAAGGTTATGGAAAGACGGGTTTAATTAGAATAATAAAAGGTAAAATCTTTTAGTTGTAATATTAAAAATTTATTATGCAACATGTAGTAGTTATGAAGTTTATAACCCGATTCACAACCCAAAAATTTTATCTTCATTTCTTCTGATTTGCACTTTAAACTTTGGTGTTTCCGTGACTTATGAAAATACCGTTTTTCAAGAGACGGACTCGTAACAAAATTTTTAGGATTTTGGGACTACAAATACGTTTTCCTTTAAAAGAAAATTGAAGAAAATTTGAAGACTAGATCATGTCCACCCCTGCTTATATGGCGTTCTATTGTCGAACGCAATGAAAGGAAAATGATAAAGAGACACAGAAATAGCAACCGCATGAAAATGATGGTTTTCTCAATCTGGTAATAATTGTCTGGGAGACATCTGGGGTTTCCTAGTTTTTTCCTGTAACAGATGCATGGTTTGTTAATGGAACAATTTTGTTATATTCTTTGTGTATGAAATTCAAATGTTGAGGCCTTGAAGCCAACGTTGGTAAAAGTCCAACGCCTCTCTGGGTTTGTATTCTGGCACCGTATGCCCAGCTCCCTGCAATGAATGTCCGTTTCCAAACCAACGTTCAATAATGTTAAATTTATAGAAGAAGATACGGAATTTGACTTTTGAAAGGAACTTCAGTGAAGATGAATCCGAGCCCTGTGCTTTAATTACCTTTATGGTGAGAAAAGTCAAGTTCTTGGCATACCCCTGTAAATACCTGCGAATTACAGATATTACATATATATATATATATATATATATATATATAATTCTGGGAATATGTGGCAGAAACTAATAATTAATTAATTATGAGGAAATTAATGATGAAAATTAGTGTACCCAGCAACTTGGTGATTAGATATCCAAGGTCTCCATTCATCAACTATTTGCAGGCCCAGGGAGGCTGTCCACGCTTCGGTGCCGGTGTATGGAACGCACATGTCATGATCTCCACTGTTCATTTATTTATTTATTTTTAAAAAAATGAAATCTATCAATTCATGTAAACAAAAAATATAAAGTATAATTACTTGATCTCCTATTTAAACGGATACCTTGTTCTTCCTCTATCAAATCTTCTACTCCCTCCGTCCCAGATGAATTTGCACTTTTACTTTTTTAACACTATTCTCTTTCAAAGTTTGATCACATATTTGAATAACTATATGAACAAAAATATTATCGTGTATGATATTGTTCAATTCGTCGTAACAAGTAATATCAACTTTTTATTTGCCGTTATTATACATAAGTAAAGATATTAACAGTTAAACATGTTTGTTGAACAACGTGATAATGATAAAGGTGTAAATTCAACTGGGACGGAGGGTGTAGTAGTTACTTAATTATACGGAGCAGTGGATTGGATTACCTGAAAATGAGAGCTCGGTAGCCCTTGTTAATGAGGTTTTTGTGGTAAGGTATCATGCTTCCTGCGTCATGGTCGTACAGCAACTCAACGCACAGGGCCCAACCATCTAATTTCTGACCATTTCAAAAAATAATTACACCTAAATTATCATTCATAACCTTTTCAAAATTCTAATTTTTTAAAATATATTTACCGGATTAACATGAATAGCTTTCCTCACAGCTTGGTCGTTCAGATATTTAGTTGCCACTTCATCATTCTGCGCGCGCGCACACGCCCGGCATGTCAGCAAATATAACGAAACTTTCTTTTAATTATGAAAAAACTAAAATTGGAAAATTTGTTTACATAAGAGTCATTTTAAAAGATTGTCTTTCCATAGACTAGAGATTCAAGTGCAATTTTGCTTAAAAAAATAATATCCACAATTAAAATAACTAAAATTTGGATCAAATTCGGGTTGTAATTAGTTATTTGGGTAAACTCACGTATTTATTTGAGTTTTCATTTGAAAAAACTTTCATGTTCAGTGTAAAACATATAAAACTAAAATGTTTTATACTCACCCTGTTTTCACTATTAGTGCCACATTTCCCCTTTTAAGTTGTTTCTTTTATAGTGGTATACTTTTTCATTTTTGACAAAATTTCTTCAATTTTATTCACTCATTATTCTTTCTACATTCAATTTCATCCACTTATTTTCTTCACCTAAATCCAAACAATTAAACCTATGGTGCCACAATTAGTGAAACGGAGGGAGTATGTAATGTTTTTAACCAAAATCCAAATGTTTCATTTGCACTTACCACAGAATATAAACCATAATTTCAGATTATTCTAATTAGATACCATTTTTCCATATACCTATGGAAATACGGTGTTTTCCAGAAGTTTGTCCACTTTTTATTTGTGATAGTGACTGTGAAAAAATAGAGAAGGTTGAAGTTACCATGCAAGGAACGGTGACTCCATTAGTAGCAAGTGATTGGGTGAGCTGAGACCATGTCGGAACTATCCCATCTCTTACCGGAGCACGGTACGGCCATGCCCGACCAAACATCCGAGTTCTTACCGGAAGCGGCTTGTCGGTTTTCCCCAATTCTCGGAAGCTTGTCGGTAACTTTGTGGAGTTGGAAAATACGGTCTTCCCATGGTAGCAAGGTTCTAGTATGTCATATGTGTTCAAATCTTGCGTCAACTGATCCATACATCACACAATTCTACACATTAAATTATGAGATGGAAAGATATGCGATATCTGAAATTATAATATAATTACATACTACATCATTCATTGACTTACATAGTATTTGTATGTTGAAAAGATGAAATGTAGTTACTTTTAATTTCTTCTTAAATGAGTAATGACAAATTATTGGAAAAAATCGTATTTCCATAAACATATGGCAAAATGAGCTTGAATTAGAATTATAGGAAGATAAAAGATTGTAGTTGCAATATTAAAAAATTTATTATGCAATGTGCAATGGTTAATTAAAAGTTTGACCAGATTAATGAACCTGGAAATTTTATTTTGAATTATTATAATTTGCAATTTAAATTTAATTTTTTTACTAACTTATGAAAAACCCATTTTAAAGAAACGCACTCCTTGTGAATAATTATAAACTTTGAAATTATATGGTAGAGCAAGAGAAGAGATCTCACCTGATCAATGGCAGAAACGAGTCTTCCACAATTATGACTCCTTTTGTCCTCGAAATCCCCGTGGCAAGCATCTTCAGCTTCCTATATATTGACCAAAAATGCATTAACATTTTACACCTTTCCCTATCAACATACTCCCTCCGTTTTTTTATTTATGACACCATAATAGTAGGTGCTTGAATTTAGGTAAAAAATATGAATATATGAAACTGAATACTGAAAGTAAAAAAAGTAGAATGGGTGGATAAAATTTAAATAATCTTAATAAAAAAAGGAAAGATTGTCAAATAGAAGAAAACATCAATTCATAGTAAGTGTGCCATAAATAACAAAACAGAAGGAGTATAATAGAAATTGTTTGCTTTTTGGATGATGCTTTCAACCGGGAATATTGAAATTATTTTGACTAACCTAAACCCAAATTGCATAAAAATAATATACTAATATTATAATATGTTACTGATTTAATTCTATACTATATATAATCAATTATAACTTATACTGATATGATCTAAAAATAAGATAATAATATTATAATATGTTACTGGTTTTATATTTTTACTATATATAATCAATTATAACTTGTTAAAATATATAACTTCTTAAAATATAATTAAAACCATAAACATCTCATTCGGAAGAAATTTAAAGAAACACATAATTTGAAATAACAAAATGTTCGAATTTTATTATACATTGATAGAGTATTCTGATAGAAATATGTATATATATATAATTTTTTTATTAATTTATACATGATAAAGCCTTGTTTTAGACAGATGAACTGTTAAATGAGGACATTTTATAATTAATGAAACTAATAAGGTCATTTCATATTTACTTTTATATATTGCAATGGGATACATATAATTATAATATCGTTATAAAATCAATCTCAACATATAAATAATTAATTTTTAAATAACTTAAATGAAATATTATAAAAATAATCAAATTTTATTGTATTCTATACTTAACGATTTCTAACTATCTTAATTTTTCTTAGATGATTGAACTTTAAATTTTAATAAAATTATTTATTTTCTTTATGTTAATATTTTAATTGCGCGATATTACTCTAATGTTCCATAATTTGAATTTTCATCATTATAAAACTAATCTGTCTCATACATTTCAATTTTCGGAATACATCATACACATATATGATAGCATCATTTTGACAAATAACGTTTACAAAATCATATAATGGCAAAATAAATATTCTCTCTCCCTGTTTCTCTATTTGTGACACGCTTACCTTATTGAGATATTTTTTTTAAATGGCACACATTCCATTTTTGGCAAAATTCTTTCAATTTCATGTACTCATTCTAACTTTTTCTTTCTACATTCAATCCGCTCATTTTCTTCACATAAATCCAAGCACCTATACATGTGGTGTCACAAATAGAGAAACATAGGGAGTATAAGAGTTTGAACCCTATTCAAATACAAGTCTAACGAACGGTTTGCCCTCTAAAACTCATCTCATATATTTTGAAATGAACTAAACTAAAAATAGATTTATTGAAAACTAGTACTCATATGATTAAAAGTAAAATGAATTCCATCAATCAAATTTTCGCTGCACTAAACTGAACTGTATTGAAGTACAGATAGACTTAGAAAAACCACAGGTATTTCTACTTCAGAACTATTATATCCTAAACATGTGTTCAAATAAATATAAACAACTTGCCTTATAGAGTTTATCGGATACGAGACCCATGCCGTGGGCAAAACGAACCAAGGCATTATCTCCATCGAAATGTCCGTCGCAAACACCATTTCCTATAAGGTACCCCTGCAATTTCATGAAATTAATATTTAACACCACACAAGTTACAATAATTCATATTTTACTAACCTTGAGATTAATTTGAGGCTTTGCGCCACTGCCTTTTGCTGCAAGTATGGAAATTAATTATAAATATAATATATGCAGATAATTCTCAGAGCCATTATCAATATTAGTAATTTGTTGTACTCCATTTGTCCCAGTTCAAACTGCACACTTTTTGGTCAACTTTCTCAAGACACATTTGACCATTAATTTTAACCAGTATATAGATACAAATATAATTATTTGAGATATCGTTGGATTCCCTGCATGATGTATTTTCTAAACATCAAATTTTAATACACCATTATTATACATAAATAAAGTTATCGTTGATGAAACATGGTATGAGAAAGTTGACCAAAAAGTGTGCCGGTTGAACTGGGGCGGATGGAGTACGTACCTTGGTCCAAAGCAGCTACGAGAGTGGGTATATAAACCCCAGCAAAGGACTCCCCACTTACATAAAATGGATTGGCTTGAAACTCCGGATATAACTCGAACCACTGCACAATTTATTATATTTTAAAATACACTCAGTTTGTCAAAAACGAGCAACAAATATTTAACCGAGATGTTTTCAAATGAAAAAAGATGCGACTCAAATTGGGACATAATAATTTAATTTTACTGCTCTGGTTTATTTAAAGAAACAACATATTTTGCTCGTGCATTTCACCGTCTTTGTAAATCTTATGGTAATCATTTAATACTTATCCTGTCCAAAGTTGTTGTCATTAAAAGTCATTTTTAAAATTTTAAAATAAATGAAATAATACCTTGAGGAGAAAATCACGAGTGTCGTTCGCAGTTTGGAGATCTCCAGTAGGTTCTAGAGGATATGAGAAGCCAACTCCAGACGGGGAATCCAAATAGATGATGTTTGAAACCTAGGTTACAACGCACACCATGTTAACGTCAAAATCAAACAAATAAAAATTCGTAAATTACAAGAATCCCTATTAAACTGATGAATTTTCTCCAAATCAGTTTAATTTTACCTTGGACCAACTATGCGGATTCAGATGAAGAGTCGGCAAGTCGCCTTCCTTTTCGCCCTTCCGAAAATTAAACGGCCCTGCACATAACCGGTTTATTTTTATTTTTTTAATCAAAATAATCGGTTGATTAAAATTGAGAGAGAAAACAAATCATGATTTTAGTGTGCATAAATTGAAAAAGCTGACCATTTTCGTAGACAAATCCATCAAAACTGGAGCAGCCAGGTCCCCCATTAAGCCACAGTACAACGGGATCCTTTGACGGATTTCGTTCCGACACCACCAAGTAGTAAAATAGGTTCTTTTCAGACGCCTTCCCAACTTTCACATACCTTCACCACCAAAATTCACATCACACCTTAAAATGGTTGCCACACAATTTTACACGGCAGCCCATCACACCAACTCGATCCCTAAATACATGGAAACACATAGAATGGCTGCCACACCAGCTCGACCCCCCAAATGAGCGCACACACACGAAAACACATAGAATAAAAATAAATAAAAAAGTACTGGCAAGCGAGCGAGCGAGCGAGATCGTCTTTTAATAAAAACGACATAAAATTAAAAGTACTGGCGAGCTGGTGAGAACCGACTTGCTTACCCGGAGTAGTGTTTGGAAGGGAAGGTGCCGGTGAATCCAGGAAGAGCGGTGATGCGAGAGGCTTCCGGAGCAGAATCAAGGGAGCAAGGACAGAGTATAAGGCTCACCAAAATGGTGATTAGCAAATGTTTAGAGGCGGCCATCACCATTTCCGTGGCCCGGAGATGTAGAACTTTCAACTGTGTGGGGAATGAATTTGTAGGCAAAATCTGAGAGAAGGATGCATACTACTATATGTTTACACAAGTAGGGAATATCCACACGAGTCCATTTGTTCAGAAGTTATAAATTTTGTAATTTGCACGAGATACATTGTGAGAATCCGTATAATAAATTTTATACTTTTAAGTATGGTCCCGTTACACCGGAAGAAAAAAAAAAGTCGAATTTCTTGAATATATTTTTGTTGCATACAATGTTAGTAATAAATAATGAATTTTCATGCTGTAATCTCCTCCTAAAAATCCACTCGCTTATCTTTTTCCTTTTATATTTCCACTCATGAGTATACCTGTTTGGTGGTCAAACATCAACAGTGAATTGAAATATTTAACAATGAGCTAGTAATTAATTTTAAATGCATGTAATAATACCTTAAAGATTTTTAAGAAAAGGAAAAATAAGCGAAGATGGGTTTTTGTAGTTGACAGTCCCGTTGCTCAAGTAATATAACAGAAAGGAGAAACGCATATTGTCTTTACGCCTATTATAGACGAAGAATTCAACGGCCTCCCAGGAAAATGCTGTCTTTACGTGCCCACTGCACACCCTTACAAGTATTTGTGCTGCTTCTTATCGTTGGATTCCTAATCTGTTACTTACACTTTCCACCTCATGCCATACAAAATATCAGTCCCCGCAACACAACATGCTTAATACTCCCTCCATCCCATGCTGAGCTGCATACCGTCTTTTTTACGGTTTTCAAAAATCATGTTTGACCGTTAATATGTTTAATTACTTATGATAACAGCTAATAAAAAGTCAATATTTAAAAACTACTTATTACGATGAATCCAACAATATCATATATGATAATATTGTTGTTTATACATCTATTCAAATACGCGATCAAAATTTGATGGTGTTTATTGTCAAACAGTAAAAGCGCAACTTAGTTTGGCACAGAGGGAGTAGTTCACATTTAAGAATGAGCGATGAATGAGTTGGTATTTTAAAGGACAATCTTTTTGGTAGGTTGTGAAAAAAGATGTGATTATAATATAATTTGAGAATAATCAAATGAATTTTGTGGGTCTAAACCCATGCTGGAATCGGGGTATAAACTGATATTGATTTTTAATTGACTCGTCAACATCCCTTCAATTTTTGTATCCTAATTTAGCGTGTTCTCCTCTGTGCCACAGATGAAATTATACATGCCTGACTCGGGCCGAAGCAGTTGCCACATACTCGAGGACGCCATGACCACCACTCCTCCCGCCAGGCCTGTTGGCTACAAAATGTATTTCTTACCAATCAAAAATGGCAACAAGAACAAATATCTTGGATAAGATGCACTCCTCCTGTAATGCAATTTAATTAATTATTTATTTAGTTAACATTTTTTAACTTTGACCATAAAATTAAATGTGTGTATAAGTATAAATACTAGTGAGTGATACATTTTTAGATTCGTTATAATATACTCCCTCCGTCCCATTCTAAATTGCTTATTTATTTTTTCACGGTTTTCAATGAGCATGTTTGACCGTAAATATCTCTAGTTACATATAATAATGCCACATAAAAATTTGATATTTAGAAAATAGATGTTAAGACAAATCTAACAATATCTCACATGATATATTTATAATTTATATTTCGAGTCAAAGTTTACAAAGTTTGACTTTCAAAAAGTAAATAAGCAATTTAGAGTGGGATAGAGGGATTATATTTTAAAATATCTACTTTTCAAAAGTTTTAATTATACTTTGATAAAATATAAAAGACTTTATTAATGGTACATTGATATCACATCAATGACACCTCTCATCAATAATGAGGATTACAATATATAGAGTTACAAAAACCAAAGTTTAACGCGAATAGAATTCTAAGTCTATAAGGAAATTTCCATATATAACTAATTCTATAAGGAAATAATCTATAAGGTAACTACCTTCTACTTCCTCCGTCCCACCAGTTTTGGCCTATTTTTGGTCAACTTTCTCTAACCATGTTTGACCATAAATTTCAATTACTATATGGACTCTAATATCATCATGTGAGACATTGTTAGGCTCATATGTTTACGTAGTTTCAGAATATCAAATTTTAATGTACCATTAATATCTGTAATTAAAGTTATTGATGGTCAAACATGGTCTGAGAAAGAAGACAAAAATAGGTCAAAACTGGTGGGACGGAGGTAGTATATATTTAATATATTTTTATCATGGTTAACTATTTTTACACTTCTAACGCTAACTATATGTTGTTTATGTGGGATTCAATTTATTTTTCAGTTATGGGCTTGGGGAGCCTTCAATATAACCCCTACTTATTAAAAAATAATAATAAGTATATACTGAAAGTGCCAATATAATCCTATAAAATGCCAAAATAAGCCTAATTTTAAGCTAAAATGTGCAGTTATAACCCTTTGTCCCTATTCTGGCATTGACTCGACAATTTAGATATTAACCGAACCTGAAATGATGAAAATACTCTTGACCCCATACGTCGAATTCCCATTTTGTCACTTTTCAGCGGGGCAAGAGTATTTTCATCATTTCAGTTCCGGTCAACACCGGAATCGATGATTCAACGTCAGAATAGTGACAAAATGTTATAACTGCACTTTTTGTCATAAAGTTAGGATTATTTGCGGTTGACACCTTCTCGTTTTACGGGATTATATTGGCACTTTCAATCTAAGTTAAAATTAGAAGTGTAAAAATCCCAAGATAAAACATTGACATGCTGTAATTTAAACATATTTGCAAAACCTTTTAACGGGATGGCATAAGGTTGTATATTTACACTAAAAAGAAACCAATTTGATCTACAACAAATTTCCTAAATAAAGACTCAACAGAGCTAAAAGTGAGCTTTTACTTTTACAGTACATATATTTGTATAAACCTAAAGTGACGCAACCTACTGCCTCACCATATACATGTCTGAAAGGATGCACATAACTTCCATCCTATTCACTCCATGGCGCCAAAAAAGCGAAAAACTAAGGCGCGCTTACCATTCCCGGGAGGATCAAGAAACAAAGCCGGGAGCCGGCGAGACCCTCACAACGGCTACATGATTGTTCCTATACCATTTCTAACAGTTTTATGCACCCGGTGGAGTTTGCAGCAACGACCGTGTTTGATTTATGTCTCCAGCACACGCTCGACACAAACTGTCCATTATCGTCATCTGTCTCTTTACCGGAAATGGGATTAATCGAGCCAAACTTTGCAGAGGTAATTGGCATTGGCAATGACCGATAGTAAGCAAACACCTATAGCAGAACAGGAACAGTCCAAATAAGAAAAGATCAGTAAATGAAAACGAAAGCAATTAAATTCCAGAACCACCATATGCTACGAAATAAAAAACGGAAGTGAGAAAATGGACATATCATACACGAGTCCGTCAAATATATAACGTAGTGTATTCAACTCAAAAGTCCAAAAATTTCTCTTTCGCAAACATGCAAGCTACTGTTAAAGCATCAAGGTTTACTTGGTAATAAAAGATTTAATGTACAGGGAAAATGCATATGATTCCTGTCCAAGTTTACCACCTAAAACGTAGCGTATATATACTAGTACATAATAAATAACCAAACTGAAAGATCATCCTCACCTCATTTGTCTCGGAACCACAGGAAATGAATCCATCAGAAACAGATAAACCAACAAAGTTCTGGAGGAAAAGAAAGAGCGGAAAGTTAATACAGGTATAGAAAATATGATGGAGGATATTTCTATCCGCTATTGGTGCTTACGTGGTAAATAATATATAAGATGAGAAATGTTAAAGAACTAACCTTCTCATTAGTGTGCCCTTGAAGGGTTAAGACGCAAGCATCCCTCGACAATGAGTTCGAACTAGTTTTCTTCAGGTCCCAAATTTTCAAGGAGTTGTCGGTAGATGCAGAAACTAGAGTTTCACCATCCAGGAATTTGGCATAACTAACTGCTTTCTCGTGACCGGCCAATATACACCATGGTATTGAGATGTTGCGGAGATCATAGCAATATGTTTTAAAATCTGCAGAGCTGAAAGCCAAAAAATTTGAAGCATCTGGTGAAAACTGAACAGAGCAGACATTTGCATTATTCCTGATTGTGCACATGCTCTTTCTCTGCATCCAGGAAGATAAAGCTTATCAATACCAACCAAGACCATGCAATCGAAAAAGAAAAAAGTGTCTACAATCGGGAAAGCAGTACACCAAAAAAGACCGTACCTCATTGATGCTCCAGAGTTTCACCAATCGGTCATCACTTCCACTGGCGAACTTTTTGGGATCCAGACGAGAAAA
>JAULKM010000007.1:7302097-7318982 GCA_032355605.1 Rubia tinctorum
ATTTGCACTAAAAATTAACTGAGGGTTATATCTGCACTTTCCTTATTATATAGGGGTATATTTGTATAATCCCCAAATTATAATCAGACTGCTTTTTTTTTCCGGAAATCTTGTAACTTTAAATTGACCACCATAATTTCCTTTACATTTGCATATAATCCCATTCCCTTCTGCAGAAACTCCAACCTTTTCTGTAGCTGCTTGATGTTCCTCTTCAAATTTCCAAAAGAGGTGTTTCTCCAGTTATGGAAGTGTCTTAGAGTGCAGTTAAGTTTTGTACTCAACTGCTCATCCAGTGTTGAAGAGGGGAGAGTTGTCTCACCCACCTGATCTGAAGTTCATACCTTCACAATTTGGTCTGAGACTTGGGATTTTGCCCAAAAAGCCTCATAACAGATGAGCTTTTTCATGTGATTTCTGCTAGGGTAGCAAATCCAAAATTAAAGGACTGTGATCTGAATTTGTGGAAGGAAGGTTTACCACCTTATCTGTGTGCTTCCTTTTAACAATAATTATCCTTTTTTAGAAAGCTTTTTGTTAAACCAACTAACAGTTAGATTAGTCGTGGAAAATTTCATTTCAATAACTTTTAGGGTTAAACTATAACTATTTATATATTGTGATACATTTTGAAAGGGGAAGCAGTTTTACCAAACAAAAATATATAGAATCTTCAGCATGCTTGATAAACCTTGTTAAAAAATAAAACATGTTATAGTAACACTAAAAAAGAGTTCAGTAGTGATGCATTTTTCGTGACATGTGGAGAAGTGTCACGAAATTTACTTCGCATATAGATTTCACTGAATTTTATAGTATAAGTCATTAAACCAAACTACTACATCAGTTCATGTTAATATACTTCCACATATCAACACGTCACAAAATTTTAACGCGTCACACTATTTTAGTGACATGCTGATTGAACCAAGACTTATGCAAACATCACTATTAATTTTGAGTGTCACAGGTATTCCAAAAACGTGTCACTACTGAAGATTTTTTGGTAATGTAAAAATTCTATTTTTGAACTAATAATTAAAACAAGATAGAATATTTACTAGAATTTTCAGTTATATTGATCGATTTTCTTAAAAAGTAAGAAGACGTGTTCATTGCAAATTTTTTGAAACTTTAGTTAAGATTGAATGGGTCACTTCCATTCATAGGACGTCGCGTCTCAAAAACATTCCATTACCGCAAGTCCCTATAGATTAGAGTCAATATATTAAGTGACCCTATAAAAATGACACCGAGTTATAAAAATGACACATGGTTTCTTCTATGCATCCTATATTGCAGGTCTCTTACCATTGTTAGAGCATGTGCAGGTGGAGGCTCAATTCAGGCTCTATAAAAATTCGGGACGAAACCGAACTCGAAAATCCCCACAGTTAGGGATTAGAGCAAGCTGCATCAAATGCACTCCGCTGCTCCGGCTGCATGAACACAGCCTGCCCAAGTCAGAAAATGGTAGGCATCCCATGTGCTGCTGGGCCAGGGACTTTGCTGCAACTGATTTTTTTACCAAGTGTGTCACGTGGCACCTTATGATTGGGTCATGTGAAACCTTTTGTCCCCCCCCCCCTTTTTTTTAAAAAAACTATCTGGGACACGTGGCCCAATCTGGTGATGCCACGTGTCCCAACTGATTTTTTAAAAAAATCTTTAAAAAATGTTGTCATTTTTAAAATTCCAAAAAATTGAAAAAATTCTTTAAAAATATATTTTTATTTTTCAAAATCTAAATTAAATTTTGGTCATTTTTTAAAAAAAATTTTACACTCTTTAAAAACATATATGGTTCTTTTTAATTATGGTTTGTAAAATAAAATTTAAATATTGAAATTAATTTCTAGAAAAAAAATTGAAATTAAATTAAATTCAAAAATTGCAAATGTATTATTAAATTTCATATATGAATTTATTTTTTTAGGTAAATTTATTTAAATTAAATATTAAATGTAAAATTAATAAGTAGGATAGAGACCATCAAGTGAGCTCCATGGAGTGAGATCAAAGTGGTCTCAACTACTGTAGGATAAAAATGGGGTGATTTAGTTGCGGGTTTAATTATTGATGTGAAAGACAAAGATTGATTATTTAATGAATTGAAATCGCAAGAACGGGTTTAGAACAGATTTAGCATTGCACATGGTCTTACGAAGTCTACATATATAGCCCACTGAGTAGTACTGGTGATCAACATAGCAGCTAACTGTTTCAAAGTCTTAAGTTTATACTCTTTTCGTCCCACTTTAAACTTCATATTTTCTTTTTTGAAACGTCTCAATATAAATTTCATATTTTTAAACTTTCTATATTTAGCCATAAATATGTGGTCATAACTCTTTTTTTCATTTGATTTATGTAGGTCCATTTTCATCACCCATTAAAAAGATGTCACATATACTTGTCTTGAAATTTGTGTAAAAAACAATTAGAAAATTTAAAGTTGGACGAAGAGAGTAACTTGTAGAGCAGTACTGTTCAATACAGCAACGTGCTAGATGTCTGCTAGCATATAATTTTATTCCAAATACGTATATATTATTATTTTTTATATCTTCATCATTTAATCCTCGTAATTAAAATCTCATATATACTCATCATTATACAAAAAAAATATTACCGTTAAAAATCATCAGGACAATAACATAATACCATATTTATGTTTAAAAATAAATTACATAGAAACAATCAAATTAGATATAAACAATTTAATTTATTATCTAAGTAGGCGACACCACAATTTAATCTATTGAAATTCAGTGGACCATGAAACTCCATTCATTTAAATAGACAGGGACCATTAAAAAAATTCCGGTAGTTATGCAGCTAACACTTTTTTTGAGCATCCCTGACACTCAAAGGTGTCATTAAAATTATTGGTGATGCTTTGTGAAGTGTCTCTATTTAGTATGTCACTAAAATATTGTGACGCGTTGAAGTATCATTATAATTTTTTTCGACGATTTAAGATGTTTAATTTAGAAGTGTCCTAAATTTTGTGACATGGATTGATGTGGCAATTCAGTTTAATGACATGTGCACATGTCACAAATATTTTAGTGACACGTGAAGGTGGAGTAAATATTGTGACATTTCCTTAACTGTCATAAAATATGCGTCACTATTGAACTTTTTTTTTGTAGTGAACGCCCTTCTAAGAACACTCAAACGCTGCACCACCATCGAACCATTGCCACCGAATCCGTAACCACCACGATCTCACCATCATCGACCATCTACATGTTAGGAAATCACAGCGAGAACCACCAACATGGTCCCATGACAATGATGATGTGTTTTAAATTTTGAAGCTCTCAGTTAATAGAGAGTGTAGATTACCACTAAAGCAATATCAATTCACCCATATTTATGTTATCTAATGGTAACGATAACGATTGAGCATTCTTGCATTATACCACATTAATGTTGATTAAGAAGGATTTATCGCCACATTAATATCGATTAGGAGAATTGATCGCCTTATCATTTATATAATATTTATATTTATTTTGTCAGTAAAATAATCCATAAATATAATTCCATAGATATAATTGCCACTTAGCTCTTCTAAATTAATTACTCCAGTAATCCATTACACTACTACAAATTAAATCTATCGTAACACTTATCTTGCAACAATTAATAAAATATTACAATAACTTATAAATTGTTACCATACTTAAACTTTTGAAAAATGTTACCTAAATTTAGAAAAGTGTTGTATTAGATTAAATGCAACATCACCTAAGGTGACACTTGTAAAAGTGTTGCAATAGGTTCAACTTAGTATTATTAGCACTTAACTTTATTAACCCCAACCCAATGTCAGTGTACAATGTAAAAAATAAGTGGTTTGTCTATAAATTTATGGACAAGCCGTTTGTCAGGAAAAACACTCTCATGAAATTATATAGCAAAACCGACCCGAACTTACCAAACTAAATCCACAGGCTAAATTTAGTGCTCAAACCCAAATCGGTCATAATAGCGAGTATCAGACTTGACATTTCTCCAGAGATAAGCCAACCACACTGACTTTGGTCCAATTACACTTGCCTTATTTATGAACTCTAAAACAATAAAGAGAGGAAAAAAAATTCAAAGTTCTTCGGCTAAAAATCAGGCCACTCTCCATTTAATTCGTCGAACTCATTTCACTTAAACTAGAACTGTCAAGCCAGCTGTTTTAGGTTGCCAAAATGTTTTTTTGTCCGTGTATCAAATTAAATTTCTATCCATAAAACTAATTGTAACCCCAACCCGATAGATATTCGAATTAACAGTCTAAAGACAAGATAAACCGAAGGCAGAAACGTCTTCATGGCCCAAAATCGACGAATCTAGCCCAAACCCTTAAGCCAGAATTGTCAAAAGTTAGTTGTTTAGAAGAATTTGATTTGGATTTCTCTTAAACCATCTTTGGATGCATATTGGAAGCCAATTGGGCTTTATCAGAGAGCAGATCACCGAAAAAACCTAATTTGACATAGACAATGGTATCTAATACTTGGACAAAAAAGGCCAATTTTGGAAAAACATGAGTAGCTACAGAACCAGAGAAAACGGAACAAAAAATTTAAGAACGAACATAGTTAAAAGCCTCCTATCCCTTGAAAAAAACATACCCTCACCGTGAGTCCCTTTTTGCTAAGCTGAATTCGAAGTTCACTCAGAGACTGAAGTGTAACTGCTTTCGTCTCAGCTTTCACAGTAGCCGGAAGTATCCATCTCTACCACGATTATAGTCAACGATGATCTAATGCAAAAATTTTCATTCATAAGTGACATGGCAAGAATATTACTACATGTAATTCAGGCGTTCCAAAGACCTAGGAATGCAGCATACCCGCATACATGATCCATCACAAAGTATTGAACTTTGAACCTTTTTGATGTATTAGACAAAGTATTGAAATTGTATAAAATTTCATTCTGATTTAGTGAAATAAGTCAGTATAGATAGTATCGTGAGAAAAGACTTATAATTAGAACAAACGAACATATAAAAAAGAGATGTTTAACACTTCATTTATAATAAAAAAAAGTCCATAGCTCTTTAGAAATAACAGAGAGTTCATGGTTGGCACCCTAGTGCTGATTTGCTGTTCAATTAGATCGAGAGGCCCTTCGTTGGTTCATCTTCTCTTCATATTCATAAACCTCGGCAACTTGTACTCTTGAATCCAGGCACTCTAATGCCTCCTCAATTGCATCTGCAGCCTTCTTTTCCTTATCAGCAGAATTCATGTACTAGGTCCCCTTCTCTATGCTACCCATCATCTCGCAAGTGTACATCTCAAAGGCATGCCTTGCTTAGTCCTTCTTTCTGTGCATCTCATCGTCAATCTTGTACCTATTAGCGCTCTTTATCATCATATCAATTTCCTCTTTCAATAAACTTCCACTAGTTATAGTTGTGCTCGCTTCACTGCCTGTAGCTCTATCGCGAGCAGAGACCTTCAAAATGCCATTGGCTTGCAAATCAAGGCAGGCTTCAATTTTAGCTACTCCCCTTCGGGCCACTTACTCGGTCCAAACTCGAGGAACTAAACTCAGATTTGTTTACCAAGTGCATTGAGACACTTAAGGAAGTGCATGACAGATGTCGCGATGAATAAGAATGACGTGGATGATGTTGTCATGGTTGGTGGTTCGAGCAGGATAATGAAAGCTCAGCAAATGGTACAAGACTTGCTGAATGGCAAGGAGCATCACTCCAGATGAAGAGGTTGCCTACGAGGCCGCAGTTCATGCTGCAATCTTGAGCGGCCAAGGCTCAAAACCTGGTACTTCTGAACAGCGGCTCCGTAGGCAATCGCTTCATCCGTAGTGATGCTCCTGCAAATCTCCTTACCATTTAGCAAGTCTCTTACCATTTGCTGAGCTTTCAGTATCCTGCTCGAACCACCAACCATGACAACATCATTCTTATTCATCACGACATCTGTCAAGCAATCTCAAGTATCTCAATGCACTTGTAAACAAATCTGAGTTCAGCTCTTCGAAAGAGATCTGAGTTCGAGTTTGGACCGAGTAAGCACCGCCGGGAAGTCTATACCTTCAAACAGGGCGTCAATGTCTATTCGGAGCATGTGAAAGTATCCTCTTACCCTTCTCACACGCAGTTCTCAGCCTCCTTACAGCTCTAGGGTTTCCAGCGATATCTTTGTTGTGCTTTTTCTTGAAATCCTTGATGAAGTGGCTCACCAGTCGATTATCGATGTTCTCTCCACCCAGGTGAGTATCACCAGCGATAGCCTTTAACTTCAATTTTGTCAGCTTCAATGACCAAAAGTGCAACATCAAAAGTACCTCCCCCGAGATAAAAAAAATGAGAACATTCTGCTTTCCGGTGATGCTGGAAGTATAGTCAAGACCGTAAGCAATTGCAGCCGCTTTTGGTTCGTTGATTATACGAATACGTTGATTCCAGCAATCATTCCGGCATCCAACGTAGCCTGACGCTGCGATTGATCAAAATAGGCAGGAACGGTAATAACCGCACCCTTCACTTCAGAACCAATGAAAGTCTCAGCAATTTCCTTCATCCTTGTGAGAACCATAGAAGATATCTCCTCTGCAGCAAATTCCATTTTCTCATCTTTGTAGGTGACAGAAACCATGGGCCTGTTATCAGCACCATAAATGACCATGAATGGCAACAGTTTCATATCACTCTGTACGAGCTCGCGCCGTGAACAGTGTATTAAAATAAAAACAAATCGAAATAGAACATACGTACTCTGTTTAATACTTACAAATTTCTAACAGATCTAATAGAAATGAAGATGAATATGAGAAGATAGAAGAGTTACCAAAGATGGTGTCGATGGGGTGGAAGGCCGCATCCCCAACGAGACGTGCGTTTTGAGTGAAAGCCACATAAGAAGGTCGATTCTTTTGCCCTGGCCATTCGCTGTGATTTCGATTCGGTCGTTTTTCCAGTACCCTACACAAGAGTCGGTCGATTCCAGTGGCGGCATTTCCACCCATTCTCAACTAACCAAACGAAGAACAGCAAATAAACCATGTGTCAGATGAAGGTCTAATCTCAGCAGCAAAGGGTTTAGGGTTCTGTGGGTTTATGGCTTTAAATGATATGGGCCGCGAGCCCACCATTTCTTTTGTGTGGGCTGTAAACAAAATGGGACACGGGCAGCCTTGTTTGGTAGGGGATTATTCTCCTTTGCCTTGTAAAAACACAAACTTTTGTTTTGAGCATATTAAACTTTAAACCAATGTTTATTGTGCAATTATTGTGAGTTTCATTTGGGATGAGATCTTTTTTTGAAATATACTAATAAATATAGGGGCCTCTTGTGCAATTATAAAATATTATGTAGGGAAAAGTGCAAAAATAACCCACTCTTCGTCCACCTTCGTTCACCCCCCGTCCACCAAGCTCCGCCGTCGTCCACCCCTCTCCCGCTACCGTATTCACCCTCACCCCAATCTAGTTATTTCCACCACATATCCCACCACGCCACCACCACCCATCTCCTGGATCTCGCCACCACAACGCCTCCTCACCACCGTTCTTCACCATCCGCCGCCTCAAACATCGAACCTCACCAGTTCTGCCACCACAACCACTATTTCTCACCAGCTGAAACACAATTCCTAAAACCAAGACCAATGAATCTCTATCGGCGCCACCACAAAACCCTAGTCCACCGACTCCACCCAACCCCGACGCAAATCTCAGCCCAACGCCACCCCATCCCGGCGCCACTGCAAACCCTAGCTTATCGACTCCACCTCTCCCGACGTTACCCAGTCTCAGCGCCACCCTACCCCAATCCCACCTTGACATCACTCCCATCCCGACACCACTACAAACCCTAGCCCCCACCCTAAATCCACGCTCCGCCGCACCTTTAACCCACGCTCCGCTGCACCCTTAACCCTAGCCCTGCTCTCAACCCTGGCGCAAATCCAATGCAACCTCGGTGTAAATTTGATGCAAAATAGTGGAGAGAATAAAGGGTAGAGAAGATGGAGAGAAATACGAGAGTAATGGAGATGAAGAGAAATTGAGATGAAAATGAATTAACGGCGGAGAGAAATGGTTATCAGCGGCGGAGAGAAGTGAAGATTTGGGTGTCCAGCAAAGAGAAATGGAGATGGAAATGGAGGATATGGAGATTAAAGGGTAAAGGTGTCTTTTCATATTTTATTTTTAATTTGTTTAATTTGAGGGTATTATGGTCATTTCACTAATTTCTGGCCAAATTGGGCGTTGACAATTTGGTCAACGATTTTCACTGTTACTTTTGAACTTTCTGATTTTACAAGGTCATTTCTACACTTTCGCCAAAAAATGGGGTTAAAATGCACTTCACTCTATTATATATATTTGAAAACTTCCAGAATTTCCATTTCCATTTTTTTCATAAACTGATCGGAAACTGTCGATCAGTAACTGCCACCGGACGCCGGAAACCACCATCAAATGCCAGAATCTCACCGGATTTTTTTTCTCGAGCTTCTATGTTTTCTGTCAGCCTCTGTCGGTTTTCCATTGTTGGCCAATCAGCATCTTCGACGCCGAGTCCGCTCGTCGACCAGATCTAATTGCTGGCATTCCTCACCGCCGATCGTCTTTGTCGTTAATCTCCGTCGATCTCTTCAACATCCGGTGGACTCTCCTTCTTCTCCAACCGAATTCCACCTCTGCTGATTTCACTTACCGGTTCTACCGATGTAAGTCTGTTTTCAGCGACGATGCTGCTCAGTCTCTAATTCGAGTCCTATCCAACGGTGTTGTGCAGTCTCCAATTTGAGTCCTATCCGATGCATGAGCTAGCGAAGGCATCGCGCATTTTCTCTGATTCGATTCTTATCTGACACAAAGCCTATCTCCGGCACTGCACAGTCTTCTCCGAAGGTTGTGCGCCGTGAGTGATATCCACGCGCTAATTCGGTGTATAATACTCGTGTGCGTGACAACCACGCTCGTCACTTATGATTCCTATCGGCGCGTGAGATCAACTTCGTCGGAAAATTTTGGCTCTGTCGGTAAATCTCTGCTCCCCTGAGTTTCCATACTGAACGTGTTGATTTTTTTTGAATCAAAACCTCTGCTCATCTGCCGTTTGATTTTGTCATGACATGTTGATGTTATGTTTTTTTTTCAAAGACAAGTTGAGGTTCATATATATGTTTGACTGCGAGAATGTTTATTAATGATTGTTTGATCTAGTGGTTAGTACTCTAGCAGTTGAGCTTTGGGGTCTGGGGTTCAAGTCTCAGTGTGACCTTATTTTTGATGAATTTATGTTTTTAAAGTACATGATGAGGTTTAATATTATTTTACGGAGTGTATGTTCACTAATGAGTCTCTAGTGTAGTGGTTATTACTTGGACGTTGAGGTTTTACGACCTGGGTTCGAATCTCACTAGGACATTTTATTTAAAGAATTTATACTTTTGAAATACTGTAGGATTTTTGTTGATGTTTTTCATTATTCGTGTGAGGTTTAATTAATATGATTTGATGTTTTGTAGTTGTTTTGGGTGACGTGGATTGATATTTGTAGTTTTTTTATTTTCTCGTGTTGATATTTTTTATTTTTTGACTGAGTTTTAGGTGATAGGAGTTGATGTTTTATGGTTTGCAGCGTGAAGAATTTAGACTCTTGAGGTACTGTAGATTTTTTGCTGATGTTTTTAGTTTTTTTTTTAAATCTAATGTTGATGTTTTTCATATTTCGGTTGAGTTTTAGTTGATATGAGTCAATGTTTTGTAGTTTTTTTGGGGTTACATGGGCTGATATTTTTATTTTTTCCCCTCATGTCGATGTTTTTCATTTTCTATGCGAGTTTTAGGTGATAGGATTTGATGTTTTTAGTTTTTGGGTGATATAGGTTGATGTTTTGTAGTTTTTTTTCTATGTTGACGTTTTACATTTTCCGGGTGAAGTTTGGGTGATAGGAATTGATGTTTTTAGCTTTTAGGTGATATTGATTGATGTTTGTAGTTCTTAAAAAAATTGATAATTGAAGTTTTGTTGATTATTTTATAATTTTCAGTTTATAATTTTTGATGTTTTTTTTATGATTTTTAGTTGATGTTTTGTTAGTTGTAGTAGGCGTTTTCAATTTTCTTGATTTATATTTATTTTATTTTATTGCTGTTTTATTTAATTTTTAAATATATTTTTTGCTGCAAATTTTTAGTCGATGTTTTATGATTTTTTGTTGATGTTCTACTTGTTGTAGCTGGTATTTATAATTTTTAGTTCGATGATCATATTGATTTTTGCCATTTAAAAAATATCTTAAGGATATTTTTAATTTTTTTTTGCAAATTAAAGATCGCGGGAAAATGATGGGGATATATTTGACAAGAAAATCCCTGGAAAAATATTAGCGAAAGGTCCATTTAAAATTATTAGAGATAGGTCCCCGTAAAATTATTAGATATAGGTCTCTGGAATTAGAATATAGTTAGAATTGAATAAAGGCTTCTGCCTAAAGTTTAGGCCGTCTCACAGGAGACTATGACCCTGTCCACTTCAACTTATTTCAGCTCCAATAATCTCTAGTCAACTTTTTTCCTGCTATTCTCAACTCATCTCAATTCATCTCAGCTCCAATCAACTCAACTAAACTCTTCTCAACTCTTCTTAGATTTTCTCAACTCTTTACAACTCAGCTCTTTTTAGGTCCAATTAATTCAACTCAAATCTAATAATTTTAGATCGCCTACTTTCAACTCTAATAAATATTTTTAATTTAGAAAGTTCTTTCATCTATTTTGAATATGAAACTTATAGTAAATGTTGTTCATATTTGAATGTATGGATTATTATAATTATTGTAACTATGAAAAGAATACATACTGTTATAGATGTTTAATTTAACATACAATTAACATATTTATTATTATTTATTAACAAATTGTTAAATACCATGAAATTTTAAAATTATTTAATTAATTTTCACTTGGGTGTTAAAATTTTAATTATGAATTTTACCAGGCTTGGATAGAGTAAAAACTACAAGGTAAATAATGAAAAAAAAGCAGATGAAATTATTTTTAGAAAAAGTCTATCTAAATTATTAATCAATGTTTTAAATTATGGAAGTATACAGTACCAATTTCACTTCGGGTCATTAATTGAAAATTTCTCAAAATGACTGAACTTCAGGCTTATTACTCAATATGTAGTTTAAATTTGTTGCATATAAATAGCATGAAATACATAACTCAAATGAGCATTAATATGTGCAGTAGTATAACACAAATTATGGAAGTATACATCTTGGGCGTAGTAGTACCAATATTGTATTCGTTTACATTCATACTACCAACAACGGAGGTGTATATTGTAGCAACATCTCGAAATATTATACGTTTGTGGTATGAGTGGTATGCTGTATTTGGAGTTGTTTGGTTTAAAAACTTAGTTCTCCAACCCTAAATTTGTAGTTTAGTGTTCCTTATTACCTACAAATATTTAATTATATCTATAACATATTTTGCATAAACGTCATATTATTAATAATTGTATTTATTATATTTGTGAAATATTTTTCAATTATAAAAAATATATTTAATTTCACTTCAAACTCGATAACGTCAGGCTTCGAATTCTATAATCACAACATAAAATTTACATCATATATTTAATTTTTAAATAGATTATTTAATTCACATGCACTATTATTTATATCAAAATTAATTATTAATATATAACAGTTATCTTCTTATGATTATTTTTGTTCAGTTCAGGTTGAATCAGTTCAGTTAAGTTTTATTCAGTTCAGTTTAGGTTAAATCAGTTCAATTTAATTCAGTTCAGTTCAGTTCATTTTAATTCAGTTATGCTCTGTTAGGCTAAGTCAAGTTCGGTTAATTTGCTTAAGTTCAATTTAGTGTGATTCATTTTAATTCAACTTCATTCAGTTGTGTTCATTTTGATACAGTTCGGTTCATTTTGATTCAATTTGATTCAGTTCAATTTAGTTTGATTCGGTCCGATTCAGTTGTCTAAGTCTAGTTCAATTTGATTCAGTCAATTTGATTCATTTTTGTTCATTTTGACTCAATTAAGTTCAATTAGATTCAGTTCATTTCATTTTGATTTAGTTTAGCTCGTTTTGGTTCATTTCAGTTCATCGAAATTTAATTCAGTTTAGTTCAACTACAATCAGTTCAAGTCAAATCCTATCAGCTCAACTCAACTCAAATCAGCTCTTCTCAACTCTTCTTAACTCTTCTCAACTTTATCAGCTCGTCTCAACTCTTCTCAGCTCATCGCAATTCATCTCACCTCCAATCAACTCAACTCAACTTAGCTCTTTTTAACTCTTCTCAACTCTTTTCAACTCCAATAAATTTAGTTTAACTCAACTCAACCAGGAAACCATAGAAAAATACAACCATCCATCAATGAAAAAATCAGATAAATGGAACCCTAAGTTGGTACCTAATACTCTTCTGAAATTGACTCTATCTGGAAGACAGATGATCTTAACTCTTCTATACACCCTAAAAAAACTTAATTACTCAAAGGATGATATGTTTTAATCCCAGCATAATGGCACTGTTAATACTGATAATCCCTCTCCTCTAGATAAATCTTCTCCAATTACTAATTCACTACAAACATGTTTATTCCCCATTTGGATGATGCTGAAGATGCTGATCAGGATGAGGAAGGATTTTATGGCCAATCTCCAAATACTAGAGAGCGATAGCTGGATCAAATATGTTCTAAACATAAACAATCAACCTTCTTCTCCCAACTGAATAAAAATGAAGCTCAGATCTCCATCAAAACGCTCATTTAAAAAAACATTAGTAAACCCTACTCAAATCAATTCCTAATTTGGAATATCAGAGGAATGGACACATCAATGTTAAGATTGAAAAATCTTATTCTAATTCACTACATATAAGCCATCTGCCTATTAGAACTCATGCATCCTAATTCTAAATGTGTGGATTATATGCAAAGACTAATTTCCACCATCACCTCCATTTAGATTCCAGCAAAATCTGGGTAATGTGGAAAAATTATGTTCAAATTAACCTCATCAACCAAATTTTGCAATCTCTCACACGGGGGCCTTGTAACTGAATTGCTTCGGAAGTTATGAGTGACGCCACTAGATCGACCATTGCATATGGAATATTACGATGAGAGTTGTTCGCCACAAGAAGCTTGAATTGGGAGAGGACAACAAGTGGTGTCAAATGGTTTTCACGGGTCCTGGTGAAGCGGCAACTGCGGCGAAGAGAGCAAGAGATGCAGACATGGAGAAGGCTGAGTCGTCATGATCACGTAAATTCTACTTCATTTTTGTTCAATTTTATGGATTCATTTTATTATTTATTGATGCTAAATTTATGAATTTTTAGGCGGTGGACGTGATTGGAAGAACGTGGTTAGTCGGTACTTGTGTTGCATCTACTCCGATGCAAGAAAGGCGAACAAAGAAATAGAGCTAGTGAAGGCCCACTATGAGAAGTTCATCAAATCAACTAGGTTGTAGTTGGAGTTTAGCAATGACGAGACAAATCCCAATTTCGATCCATACTTTTTGGATAGTGAAGTTGAAGGGGATGCCTGCGAAGAGCTCCCCAAGAGGAAAGTGATCTCGAGTTCACAGCCATGTTCAACACCACTCCGACTAGAATTCTTTCAATATGATGATGCGATAATTAAATATTAAGTATGTTAGCGGTTGTGACATTACGGGTTATTTTGTATTAATTACAATATTACATTATGTATGGTTTAGCGGGAAATATTTTCTTTTAAATTCATTCTTTTAAAAGCGTCGACAAAACTCATACATGTTGTCCAGTAAGTTTAGTAAACAGAGTTACCATCCTGACCGAGCTAGTTTCGATTGAGGAAACATATGATTATATTCACAGTACTAGACCCCTGAAGTTCCGAATGAGGAAGAATATCGGTGTCATCTCTTATTTCTTGCACCGATGAAGATCCGATTGAGGAACTATGACTTTAGTACCATTGAGTTATAAATCATTTCTTTTTTTATCAAATATTTTGAACACCTTTCCCTCACAGTTCTGGACTTGGAACTTTCCATTCCGAGATCATCCCTCAATTCCGGAGCGATCTGGATTTTTCAGCTCAATCTTTCAATTATTTATTGAAATTAGTTCCGAATCATTGAATTAGTTCCAGATTCGGAACTAATTTCATCACTTATAAAAAATCTGCAGGAGTAAGTTTCTCATTCGGAACTTAATTTGTATATATAAAATAAACATGTTCAACTCACACACATCCCCTAATTTCAAACCATAATTAGCAACGAAGAACCTTAAGGCGCTAAAAACTCCATCATCAGCCCTCAAATTTAACCAAGTGTTTTCCCACCGATATCAACTAGAAATGTCATCATCGAAGCAAGGGGGAAAGGGTGGTCGAGGACGTTCAAAATCCACCAATGTAGGCCGTGGGAGAAACAGTGATTACGAGAGAGCAAGGTTTGTTTCCCAACTTGCTCAATCTTGGTACAATGAACTACATGATGGTGGAAAATTATTGGATAGTTATGTGATTGATTTGAATATTTATCATAGCATTGGTTTAGCGGAGCCGTCCGAAAGTTCGACGACCAACATATGCTTAAGTTATTAACAACAATTGAACCTAGTTATTTTGATGAAGAGTGTCAATTTTATAGCAACCTACATGAGGTTGATGAGGGAGGTTTTAGGACTAGGGTAAGTGGATATGATGCCTAAGTCCATGGATTATTAATGGACATTTGGACTATCTGTATAAGGGGCCAGAAGATGTGTTTCCTCAGAAAATGGATGGGCCGTTACATGATGTATATCATAGGGATAGTTTGCCTCTCAAGACTGGTTAGCCTCTCAAGACTGATTACCCCTATGTTGACACGATTGAATGTAGCATTAGATATCTTGGACGTAATCCGACTAACTTAGGGAAACCTGAGAGCTTTAACATAAAGACCCTCCCCATCGACGATTGCATCATTTACGAAATGATTTCTAGGACTATAGTACCCACCCCTGGCCACATCATGGAGCCTACTACTGTGAGCTTCATGCTGTTTTACTACATAATGGAGCGTAGGAGGATCAATGTGGGATCTGCAATATTTAGGCATATGGTGTACATCATGATGTCTAAGAGGGTGATAAAATGTCTCCCGTATGGGAAATTAATCACCTTGATTTTAAAGGGCGTACAAGGTTTAGCATTTCATGGAGAGGAAAAACTGTGCAAGCACCACAAGAGATAGCACCTATTACCTCGGTTCTGCTGGGCCTTTTACCTAATTTTTCAGCCCTTTAAAAACCTAGGTATATATGGGTGTAGTAAAAAGTATATTTTTTTACCTCGGTTCAAAACTGAGATAAAAAATAATTTTTACCTCAGTTTTTCATGGAAAGAACCGAGGTAAATACTCATCAACTGACAACCTTGCCGATAGTTGAGCGACGTCGATACGAATTCTGAGCCTCCCTACTCCCCCATCTTCGTACGATGTCATAGGGATCGATGCTGTCTATAAAGTGTGCGGCATCGCTCTGAACTATATGTGAAATCACATGATTTTGCAAACGACGTCGCTCAATATGATTTTTTACCGCAGGTTTGAACCAAGTTTAATTTTAATTCTTACATTGATTTTTTCCCTAAAAAACTAGTGTAATTTATAATTTTCTTAATCCTTAATCGAGTATTGAGCGACGTAACATTGAGAAAATGCATTGATGACATGCAAAAGAGTGTGCGACATTGTATTATCTGATGTCGCAATGGTCATAATCGGTTATATGATGATGTGGCATGTCAATAAACACGACGTCGTTTTAAAAGACCGATGTCGCAAGTATTGGTCCAACTAAAGTTAATTTCCTGTTCCATTATTTTGTCTCTACGATGTCGCTTCTTGCGTCATGGTTCATGGTGCGACGTCACTCTATTTAGTGTCCCATCGGTAACCCTTGCGAAACACAAGCGACGTCGGTTGTTCGTGATAGTTTTATCCAAATTGTAATAGATACTACGCGACATCGGTCAAACTTTCAAATACAGCAATTCATATTTATAGAAAAGAGGTCCAACATCGAACGCCCTTTCACATTGCATGTTACTACATCAATCATGGAAACTACACCATCCATACACAAAGTAGGTTACCAAAATTCTCACAAAATAAACTTTACCATTGATACTTCATAGCTAGCTAGAGAAATCTATATCAAGGTGTCAAAAATACCTTGCAAAGTATTAATGAGCAATTTAGAGAATGATGATTTAACAAAAAAAATCAACCTAATCAAAGTCCCTCATATGGTAGATGAGTTAAGTAAAGGATTCAAATTCTTTACCATCATAAAAAGCGCCCAAAATTTGTGTACATCCTCTAAAAGTTTAATGGGGTATGACGCTTTGTCCTCGGAAAAATACTACAACAGCGAGTGACCTCATAATTGATAAATAGGTTGTGCATATTGATGATATTATTGATTAGACTATATATATAGGTGAGAATAATAGATACCTATTGTAGATCAAATTGATTCTCCCTCACAAGAAAGACAAAGTCATTCATAAAACGCATGCAATAGTAATCGCTTTCCCACACACCACTTGTTTTTAATTCTATTCAAACAGACAAATTGTTCACAAACAAGTATACCTTCTAGAAAATCCTAATTTCATGATACAATTTTGAAGTTAATTGTAACCTTGAGGGACTTCCATGTGCATCCTTTGTGCTTGGTAATCTTATGATCTGTCATCACCTTAGTAATTGCGAATGAAATAGTGATAGGTCATTTTTCTACCAAATAAACCTGCTAACTTATCAGATTTAAATTCAAGTATAGAGTAAGCAAGGTCGA
>JAULKM010000007.1:7322040-7341735 GCA_032355605.1 Rubia tinctorum
GCATATTTATTAATGAGAGATTTTAGCCAATTGAAGTCAGAATTCCAGGCTGGAAAGGGAAAGGTTAGTTCTTCACACACTACTTTTCTGCAAGTGCTTTACGGAATTGCTGGTTCTAACCTAAGTAGAATTCTTCTGTATTTTTTTTATTTTTATTTTGCAGATTACAGTTAGATGCATCGAGAATCAGCCTCCAGTTGATGTTGTGCTGGGAGACCATGCATACCTGACTGTTGGAGAGTACTTTTTGGGCAGAAAGATTTTGTGATGAATTTTGCTGTCTGTTAACAAATTGCCAATAGCACGGGTTTGGCTGCTTGACATAGCAGTTTAGCGGCTACCTGACAATATTGTTTGTATACTTGCAAAACATATAGAAGTAAAAGAAGATAGAAATTTTTTGTCCATGTCTCTTCTAGGCTGGTCAGCTTAATGGCTTGCTAACATTAAATGTTTGGCTAGTTTAATTTTGAATTACAGATGTTCTGTTCCTGATAGTATAGTTTTGAGGTTTTGTCGTAGAACTAATGTTACATTTGACGTATCTTTTGCTTGTCTGTACCCTTCCGCGGTTGCATGGATGAATGAAAAAAAAAAGTGATTAGTTTTTTGCGTGGCTGTAATACCCTTCACATTCTGCAATGATTCATTTCTTGTAATCCTATGGGTTTGTCCCTTCTCTTTTCTCCTCTCTTAAATTCTGGTGTCTCTACATTTTCAATGTTGAAAACTTCATTATTGACTCCTGCAATTGTGGTGTATAGCTACCAGTTTATGAGTACTCAACTCAAGTAAGGTTTTATAGTTGTGTGTGTTTTTTTTGCCTCAGTTTATCGTACTACCTCTTGTGAGTTCGTGTTCTGCGAGGCCGTCGAGACCAAGGACTAAATTACAAATACAGAAAATTAAAAACATGAAAAATGAAATTTGGTGGTTTCAAATATAAATATTTCATATTCAGAGTAAAAATTTAAAACTGTAAGAAATATCAGGGACTAAAATGCAAAAATGAAAAAACTACCTTCTTCTCCGACTACTCCTTCGGCGAGTCCCTCTCCGCTGCACTCCACCACTTCTTCGACGTTCTGCCAAGCTCAGTTTCACCGGCGTTCCACCGCGCAACCTCCTCCGTCGTTCCATCGCCGCTCAATCGTATTCTCTTTCAAATTCCACAATTAGGTTCTAACCTCCATAACCGTCGCTCCTTGTCCACATCTCCTTCTTCGTCGTTCTTCTCTGACCTCGCATCTCCTCCTTCGTCGCTCCTTCGTCCAAAACGCACTCAATATTGCCGTCGCTCGATCTCGCCGTTCATCCAATATAACTTTGATTTAGTGTCATCAAAATAGGGAAATTCATCGTTGTCTTCGTCGATTCGATCCTTGCAACGTTCGCCGCTGTTTTGAACTCAGTTTCTATCGAATTCGAAGCGTCGAGAAGATGAACACGCCGACGACGGAGAAAATACGGCAAACATTTTGGTTTAAAATCGGGTTAGGATAAATGAATTTGGAGGAAAATCATGGGGCGGGTATGGGTCATTTAGTTTTGGGCCCAATATATAGGTTTTTATTGTGTTATATTGTCATTGAGCCCATCAGATTCAAAATAGAAAAAAAATCAATTAAAAAATATTATAGTTAAAAACATCAAGCTAAAATACTAAAACCGTAAATATCAAATGAAAATGGTTAAACAACGAATAAAATTATTTCAAATTTTAAAATACATTAATTTTAATAACATCGAATGGAAATTGTTAAACATCGTATAAACAAATGAAATGGTCCTTTGAGTTATTTTAATAGAAAATAGAAAAAAAATTTAAAAAATACTGTAGTTAAAAACATCAAACTAAAATGCTAAAACGTAAACATCAAGAAAATGGTTAATATCAAATAAATATTATATCATAGTAAAACATCGAATTAAAAGAATAAAAGTACATATAAAGTATGATTTTTTATACACTAATTCTGAAAATCAAAATACAATATTAAAAAGTTGAATTAAAATACTAAAACGTAAGCGTTAAATAAAATGGTTAAACATAAAATGTAAAACATCGAATTAAAATATTAAAAACACGTGTAGAATATTAGAAAACAAATTTTTTTTTTAGAAACATCAAATAAAAATGGTTAAACATCGAATCAACATTAGCTCAAATTAAAAGAGTAAAAAATCAAACTAAAACATTAAAAGTACGTCATAATTCTATAAAGCTGTAAAACATGAATGCGATAAATTAAATTGTCATCATAATTCCATAAAACTCAAAATTGTAAAACATAATAAAACAACAATACAACATCATTCCAAATCTTAAAATCATCACAATTTAAAAAATTTAAAATACTAAAATTTATAATCTTGTAAAAAATATAAAACATGAATGTAATATATTGAAAAATCATCATAAATAATTTAAAAAGTCAATTAATTAAAATTATTTAAGCATCAAATAAATATAAATTGATTTAAAATAGAAAAACATCAAACTAAAACAATAAAACGTACATACCAAGTGAAAATGATTTCTCTTTTAATGGATGACATTTTCACGGCATACTAATTCTTCCACAATTCTTTAGCACATCAAATTTGGTTTGCGGACTTACATGAAAATATATTCTGGTTCCTACAAACAAGTGTAAGTTTATGGGTTCAAGATATGATTTTAGAAATGGATCCAAATTATATGGTTGTGGCTTCTATAATGCTATAGCAAATTTTCCATCATAGGAACACATTTCTTCATGGGGAAAATCACAAGCTACATCCACAACATTGTGTCATCAGATTTGAAAAACAAGAGCATTTCTATTACATCTAAGAGCACTTAGATAATTTACAATGGGGGTTTCTACATGGGGTTTTGGTGAGTGATAGACTACAATGGTGGGGTTTTGGTGAGTGTGGATGAGAGAAAAGAGGGAGACCCGAGAGGAGGGGAGGTATTTTAACACTCTTCTAAACTCTCTCCAACTCATCACATGGGTGAATCCCCATTATTGAGTTGGAGATTTTAATGAGATAAGTTGTATATTCTAGTCCACTAGTATTATGCCATGTGTCTTCTAATTTATTTTTTACTCCAACGGATTTAAATGGGAAGAACACAATTATCTTCAAAAAAATTAAAATTTAAAAATTACACCAAAATTCTTTAAAAAATCTCTATAATTCTATTTTCTCTCTTTAATTCTTACAATTTTTTTGTAGTTTATTGGTTTGATTCGAATTGTTGAAAATTGATTCACCTAATTCAAATTTCAATAATCAATCGACAAAGCCTAATTCATCGAATTCAAAATATCATTCCCAACAATCAAATGCAAATATTATTGTTGCACCTCCGTATAAAAATGTGTAAAAGAAATATAAAATAATGCGGGGATACTAGTGATGATGTGGAATTGAGTTATGACCGTGAAGTTAAATTGGAGAGATGAGTTTTGCTGAGTGTAGTTGAGGAGAGAGAGAGTGATTAACATGGGGGATTCACTGCAAATACTAGGTTGTCTCATTATTGTCGAGATAATGACTTACTTCTTCACATACACCGTGCAATTTAAAATTTGAAAAAGTTGGAGTGTTG
The DNA here is from genome assembly GCA_032355605.1 of Rubia tinctorum. Classification (NCBI taxonomy): domain Eukaryota; kingdom Viridiplantae; phylum Streptophyta; class Magnoliopsida; order Gentianales; family Rubiaceae; genus Rubia; species Rubia tinctorum. The sequence continues at coordinate 7,325,642 of JAULKM010000007.1, forward strand.
GTGAGTTTTGTAGATTTATGGTTGTAGATGCTCTTACAATTGGGGGAGGGGGTTGTGTTGGTGAGTAATGGGCTAAAATGGTGAGATTTGGTGAGTGTGAGTGGGAGAAAATGGAGACCTAAGAAGAGGGGGTGCATTTTTATACTCTCCAAAACTCTTCCAATTCATAAAATGGGTGGGTCCCCATTGATGAGTTGAAATTTTAGTGACATAAATTGTATACTTTAGTCAAATAGTATTGCGCTATGTATCTTTCTAATTTTTATTTTTGCTCCAACGGATTTAAATGCGTAAAACACAATTATCTTCAAAAAATTAAAAGTAAAACATAACACCAAAATTATTTTTAAAAAATTATCTTTAAATAGAGACCAACATTGATACATTTCTCACATTACTTCCAAAATCAATTTTCCTCCTCTTTATCCTTACGGAAAAAATTGTAGTTTGTTAGATTGATTTGAATTGTTGAAAATGGATTCACCTAATTCAAATTTAAAAAATTGTTGAAAATGATGTGGGGACAATAATGATGATGTGGAATTGAGTTATGATTGTGGAGTTAAATTGGAGAGTACAGTTTTGGTAAGTGTAGTTCAGGAGAGAGAACGATTATATTATTTAAAAATTTAAAAAGTGGGACTGTTGGTGAGTATTGATTGTGGTGGGTTATTTTATCATCGATCTCGAATCCCAATCTCCGGCGGCATCTGCGAAGAAGATTATTGGCTTGTGCTCTTCACGCGCGATCTCTCAGCTTCTCACGTTCGCGTTCATTTCACGCACATGCAGATCACTTGGCGGGTTAGCTTCTTTGGCGCATCGTCTCTATGCGCCGGCACATTCTTCAGCGCATGTTTATCAAGCGCGTTCCATCTTGTAGATTTTTTTACCGTGCACAATCAGTTTTTTTTATTCAGCATGATAACACATTTGGTGGTAGTTCAACACTTAAGTATTGTGGTTCTAAGTGGGTTGTAGACTCTGACGCCACAAAACACATGGTATCATCCCCCACTATTGTTGATCGTGTGACACCTCATAATGGTTCTTCTCGCGTCTATGTTGGTAACATTTACCCCTCACTATTACTTTTGTCGGTGATTCTCATATTTCTAAGTCTTTGTCTCTTTATTATGTGCTTATTTTGCATGATATCACTAAAATTTTGTTTTCCATCAGCAAATTAACTCAGGATGTGAACAATGTCGTTTGCTTTAATGGCCATTCATTTATTATTCGGCTTAAAATCATTAGGGAAACCTTGGGTCACAGTCATATTGAGAATGTTTTAGACTATAGTACATATGTTTTGTTGTCTACCGTGAAATCAAATAAGTCGCGTGCATGTGTTGAAACCTGGCATGATAGACTTGGTCATATTCCGCATTCCGTTATTTCTGGTTTGCAAGCTTCTGGATCTTTATCCGTCTCATCAGTTTTGCCTAAACCTACTCTTTGTGATGCGTGTGAAAAGGCTAAATGGAATCGATTATCTTTTTGTTCAAATGATAAACGTCTTGTTAGGGTACTTGATCTAGTTCATTGGGGCTTAGGGGCACTCTCCTATTTTATCTGCTGATGGTTTGTCCTACTATGCCATTTTCCTTGATAACCACTGCTGACTCTCGTGGTTTTACCCACTGCGTTGCAAACATGATTTTTGGGATGTTTATCGCTAGTTTGAGGCTTTTGTGGAGAACTAGTTGTCTTCCACCATTAAGGTGTTTCAAAGTGATGAGGGGGGGGGGTGAGATCGTAAATGGTCGCTTTCGCTCTCACTTTTAGAAAAAAAGGAATTCACATCAAATTTCTTGCCCGTATACTCTTAAGCAGAACGGTTTGGCTGAGCGCAAGCACCGCCACATTGCTGAGATGGTTTTTTTATGTTGTACCACTCTCATGTACCTCTCTTCCACTGGCCTCACGCCTTTGTTGCGCCTGCTTATACCATAAATTGGGTTCCTATATACACGAACTTCCATGTATTTGGTTGTAGCGTGTACCCTTATCTTCGTCCATATGCTGCTCACAAACTTTCTCCTCGCAGTTTGTTCTGTATCTTTCTTGGGTAAGACTCATAGTACCAGGATATTGATGTCTGGATTCTACATCTGGAAAGATATATGTCACCAGACATGCTCGGTTTGATGACACTTTCTCCCTTATGACGTTGGTTCTATTTCAATATCTCCATTATCTCTGGACGTCTCTACTTTCTTGGATCCCGCTGATTCATTAGTTGATATTCCTGCTTCTTCCACGGTGGCAACTCGTCCTGCTTGGCTTGTCACTTCGGTCGCTAGCCCTCTTGGATCATCGATGTTATCATCTTCACCGACTATGACACCCTGTTCTGCCTGCTTCGCCAATTTAGACCATCCAATGGCCGTTCTGATGCTTCCTGCTCTGCCTATCTCACCATCAACCAGCTTATTCAATTCAGTAACCAGCCCATCCGGTTTGCCGGCCACCTCTTCGACCCCTTCACGACCCCTTCGTTGGTCACGACTGCTCCTCTGGTCTCTCCACCTTGGACTTACACTCATCATATAGCTACTAGATCGGTGACCAAGGCTATTCAGCATAGGGATTATTTTGATATTGTTGCTCACGATCTTACTGCTATCCTACTTGCTCAGTCAAAGCTCACAAATTATCGTACTTCTCTTCTGGATTCGGGTTGGGTTTCTGCCATGGATTACGAGATGATAGCTCTTTGTAGATTGCACACCTAGGATTTGGTGCCTCACACATCGGACATCAACATTGTTGGCTCCAAATGGGTTTATCGACTAAAATATCGACCATATAGCACTATTGAGCATCATAAAGCTATGCTTGTGGTGCAAGGTTTCTCGCAGATTCCATGGGTTGACTTTGACCATACCAAAAGTCTAGTGGTCAAAGCATTCACCATTTGTACTTTTCTAGCTATTACTACGATGCACTTCTGGCCTCTTCATCGGCTGGATGTCAAGAATGCCTTTCTTAATGACATTCTTGATGCTCCGGTCTATATGGCCCAGCTTGTTGGTTACAAGGACCCGTTTCATCCGGAGTATGTTTGTCGTTTGCAGAAGGCCATTTATAGTCTTAAGCAAGCTCCGCGGGCCTGGTTCTAGAAATTCATACCTATTTGGTTCAACTCGGGTTTATCTGCAGCTCTGCTGATACTTCACTTTTTTATGTTGTCTCGGGGTTTGTCACTGCCATATCTGTTGGTATATGTTGATGATATCATCCAAACAGATAACGACCCGACTCTGTTATGACAATTCATCGCTCAGACGCATCAGTAGTTTGCCATAAAGGATTTGAGCACTCTTCACTACTTTCTTGGTTTAGAAGTTACACCCTCAGCCTGGGGTTTACTTCTTGGACAAGCTAAGTATGGCAGGGATATTCTCACTCGTGTCGAGATGTCCGATGCTACCCCAGTCTCCACTCAATTTGTACCAAGCTCGCAGTTTCACAACTTCACCAACCCTACATTTTGGAATCCGACACTATATCGCTCTCTTATTGGGAATCTACAGTACTTGACCATTACTCGTCCTGATTTGGCTTTTGCGATCAACAAAGTTAGTCAGTATCTTCAGGATCCTGATGAAAATCATTTTGCTGTGGTTATTTGGATTCTTCGATATGTTCGAGGTACTCTGCATTCAGGCCTTGCTTTTCGATATGCCAATTCTCTTGAGGTTCTGAGTTATTCTGATGTTGATTGGGCTCGTTGTTTGGTGACCCGTCGATCCACTTATAGTTGTGCTATTTTTCTTGGTGGAAACCTTGTTTCCTAGAGTGCCAAGAAATAGCCCACGATTTCTCGATCGAGAACAGAGTCTGAGTACCGGGTTCTCGCCAACACAGGCTTTGAGATTGTTTGACTGACCCATCTTCTTCATGATCTTCATGTCATGCTTTCTGGTTCATCATTCTCTCAAGAGGGACGCATGCCAAGCACTACTCGACCTACAAATGGAAATGCAATCTTCTTTGATGCCACAATATTTCAAAAATGCACTTGTCTAGAATGATATATCTGTTCCTCAAATAGAAAGTGGATCTATGGAGAATCCCGACATATACCCTCCGTCCATATGGTGAAACATGCAGAAACCATCGCTCTAAGAACAAGTTTGTTGGCATCTCTCAATAAGAGCATACTTCCTCCGTCCCATTTCATATTACTTAATTTGACTTTTGCAAGTCAAATTTAGCCAATTTCGATCATTAAATTTTATTATTGTATATGTAAAACTATTATCATGTTATATGTTGTTGGATTCAGCGTATTATATATTTTTAAGTTATTATTTTTTCAGAATTTTTTTACACATGTAAATAAAAATAAAAATATTAAAAAATTGATACAATTGACTTCCAAAAGTCAAATTAGTCAATATGAAGTGGAGCAGAGGGAGTATTCTGGGTGATTTTCAGGTAGTCTTAATCTTTTGGTCTCCAAAACCGAAATTATTTCTGATATGGTTAGGGGTATTTTTATAATTTCACTGATTAAAAAATCAATTTAAAAACATTCTTTTCCATTTTTTATTGGCCCTCCTGATCGCCATCTCCTATGCTATTTTTCAAGTCCCTAGGCTCTTCCGTCGTCTTCCACTCTGCAACCGGAAATTCTTCTTCTTCCACTCCTGATCGACATCCACTGCGCTCGGCGAGATCGTTGAGAGGCAGAGCCTCTGCGGTGGAGGACGTCGGAGCAACGGCGGTGCATCCACTGCGAGCCCGCGACAGAGCAAGGCGACGATGACTACGCTAGGGTTTGCAAGGCTCCCACGACGACGACGCAAGGTGACGGTGAGGCGAGGCGATGACGTTGCTTCACTTTTCTGTCAGGCGCGTCATTTTCACTAGCGTCTATGAAGATGATGATATGCACTTGTAAACAAGCTCCAATGATGGCGACATGTGACGATAATGGCGGAAAGCAGCATAGGAGACGACGCCAATTGATTCTTCACCCGTCGACGAAGCTAACGCTTCTCCGTCGACGACCCCTCTTCGAATCAGTCGGCCCATTCGCATATTGGGAGCTTCTATGGTGGAGGACATCGGAGCTTGGCGCTTCTCCGTCGACGGCTCCACTTCGAATCAATTCTCTTCGAATCAGATGACTCAATCTGGGTATATGAAGCCTCCCTCCTTGCCTCTACCTATCCCAGCCCACCCACCACTCTCCGACTATGTTCTTCATAGGAGAGTAGAACGACGATAAAAAATCAAAGTGTTAGGGGAATTTTTTTTATTTTTGATGTTTTTTAATTAGTGAAATTACGTAAATACCCCCAACCACATCGGAAATAATGGCGGTTTACCTAAAAACCACCCGAAATATGGTTTTGGGGACCAAAAATTTTATCTTGAGTTTGTGGGGTACTAAAAAAAATATTGTTTTGCTCTCGGGGACCAAAAAATGGTATAAGATGTTATGTAAGGGACCAAAAAATAATTTAGTTCTCTTTCTGTTCCAAATTAACTTGCACACTTCAACTATTGACAGTTGATTTAAAATATGTTTGACCAATAATATTTTTAGATAATTATAGTAAAAAAATTAAAAAAAATAATAAAATACACATTAAGACGAATCTAACAGTAACCACATGATAATTTCACTACCATAGGATAAAAGGAGAAAGAAAAAATTGCAAAAATGACCCTATAAGATTGAGAAAGTGTAAGAATGACCTTGTAAAATATGAAAGTGCAGAAGTAACCCTAATTTTTTTGTAAAATACTGTAATTATACCCAAAGTGAACTATCCAGCATTGACTGAACTAATTCTGCCATTGACTATTTATGAAAAGACAAATACCCCTATTCTTAAAACAAAAAAAAATAATGACAAAAATACCCTAAATTCTTCTTCATTATTTTCAAACCTGCCACCATTTCGCCATCGCACCACTAGCGCACCACCGTCACACCACCAGCTCTGATGCCTCGCAGACCCCGCGCCGCCGCCTCTGTAGATCCCTTCCTCGGCGTCGCCACCCTTGCTCTCCCCCCGCCTAGATCCGCCACCACCAATCTCCTCCGTCGGTGGTAATAGCCTACCTTGAAGCCCCTCTCCGTTAGCTCCAGAAACCCATCGCCGATAGCTCCAATTCGAACAGTACTCCACCAATCTGTAAAGTGCACAATATATTATTTCAGGAGGTGGCGGCTTTCACCATCCGCCATCATCTATCCGTTTTCACCTCACCACCGTGCCTCACCATCTGTAGCCTCACCACTACAACTCACCACCGCCCCTCACCAGCCCACCCCGACCACCACCCTAGCTTTGCCACCATCACCGTGCTGCACCACCACCACCAAGCCCAGCAAAAACCTGCTGGTGCCATCACAAAACCCTAGCCCGCCGACTCCACCCCTAGCTCTTCCACCACCCCGACCACCACCCGCAACTCTACCACCACCCGCAACTCTACCACCACCACCCCGCTGCGCCACCCCTTGTCCCATCGACCACCACCACCAAGCCTAGTGAATCCCCCGCCGACATGACCACAAAACCCTAGCCCGCCGACTCCACCCCCAACTCTATAACCACCCACAACTCTGTCACCACCATCCCGCTGCGGCATCACCTCGCTCATCGACCACCACCACCAAACCCAGCGAATTCCCGTAGGCACCACCACAAAACCCTAGCTCGTCGACTCCACCCCGCCCGACGTCACCTAGCCCCGACGCCACCATGACGCCACCGTAGCCAATCCCACCCTGAAGGTGAATTAGCCATTGGAACACCGATTGTGGAACGATTGGAACGGTGACGTGCTGGAGATGGTGGAATGATTGGAATGGTGATCTGGGGTTTCGATTGGAAAAGGAAAAAAAGAATGGGAAAATGGTAAAAGGAAGAAAGAAGGGAGGGTAAAACTGTCTTTTACCATTTTAAAAACCTTTTATTTTTTTAATAGAAAGGTATGGTCATTTCGACGGTTCCCGACCAATTTAACCATTGATATTTTGGTCAATGAAATCCGAAGCTATTTCTACACTTTTAAATTTTATAAGATTATTTCTTCACTTTTGACCGAAATATAAGGTTAAAAGCGCAATTTTCTGTAGAGGAAAATAACCCTAAGGTGAAAAAACGAAAAAGCCCAGGAATCGCATCTTACCATTCCTTTTCTCAGCCTCACGGCTATAGCTTTTACCAGTACACAAGCAAAACAGCGATTTTTTCTTTCACCAAATCGGAGGGCAAACGCAGGCGAGTGTGTGACTGTGAAAATGAGCGGAGCCGCGAAGAAGGTAGCGAACGCGACTTTCAAGGTCAGCAAGACCATCGACTGGGAAGGCATGGCCAAACTCATCGTCACCGACGAGGCGCGCAAGGAGTTCTCCAATCTGCGCCGCGCCTTCACGGAAGTCAATTCCCAGCTTGAGACCAAATTCAGCCAGGTCCGATTCTATCATTTATTTGAATCTAGGTTTTTGTTTTTTCTATCTAAATGCTGTGGATCTATGATTGTTTAGGGACTTAGGGTTTCTGATTGAAATGTGAATTGGATTTGAGTTTTTGTATTTGTTTTTGTCTACCTTTCAGATAGAGTGTACATGGATTTAATTTTGTGGATATTCGTTCCGTGTGTTTTTTAACATGTGTGATGAATGTGACCGGTGAGAAGGTTGTATTTTTCGTTGTTTGTGGAGTTGATAGCAGGCATGAATCACAGGAATCCTAGTTTACTTCTTTCATTTGTTAAAAATGTTAAGCTCTAAATCATCAAACTACCCTTGCTACGCAGTTGAGCTATAGAATGCGGTAATGCAATGACATGGGCATGTTTCACGATGTTGAAATGGTGGTGTAAGTGGCCTGATTGATCAGAAAATATGATATTCTTTGTTCTATTTTGTGATTATCTGTGGGATGAGTATTATGGTTTGCATTTTGAACATCCGAAGGACCTTTCTCTTCTTTTAGTTGTGCTAAATTCTGAAAGTTTCTTCAAGAATAATGTTTTGTGCGAGAGTCAAAGGAGTTTGGATGCTAGGAATGACTGAGGTTTTTGCATTAATTGTAAAATGTCTCCCTTTGAATTTAATCTGAAACCTCAAGCCTTCAGACGATCTATACAAAAAGAATGGTATAGATGGCTCAAGTCGAGGTTCATTAAACATTATTCTGATGTTTAACCACGTGGCTCATGGAAATCCACGTACTTCGTTGAAGCAATAGTCTGTGAAGTGTTGTATTTTCTTTACTCTGTAGCTTCATTGAGTTTATGTGATACATCAGTACCTTTGTTGAATGTTTGCCTATAAGTTTATGAAGTCATAGAGTTTGGTAGTGAAGAAGAACAGAATTGAAATGAAGGAGGGGAAAGGGGCTGATTCAATTTTTATGTTGGTGATGGTTGTAAAGTCTTGAAAGTAAAGACTACTGCTTCACTAATGTGTGCTTAATTCCTCCATACTTCATTCACTGTCATTTAACAAACATTACCAAGGTAGTTGTCAAAGACTCAAAGGAGTCATGGTCTGACTGATTGAAAATGATGTGAACGGAAATCTAATATAGATAGCAAAGCGCAAACCCACTTACACAGTAACACATATTTGTTGTATGCCGTGTTAGTAGTCCTCTCTGGACATACGCTTGGGTGCAGTAAGCCAGTACTTATGGCCTGGGTTCAATTCAAGATTGCCTTTCTGTGTTTTTGGTGTGGACAGTTGTTGTATAGAATTTCAGATGTGTAAAGATTTTCTTGGACTGTATGTAGAGCAGTTGGTTTCTAGTGTATCAGTTCTTACTTGGTGTATATTTCCCCCCTTGACATTGACTTTGGATTGCTTAACCTTTGTCTACCCATATTTGCATAATTTCTTCATCTTGTTCTAGCAAGTGATTGTGGAATTATTTCTCGTCTTTTTTGAGCATCATGTGATTTATCTTATCAACACGACTATTGATTTTGACTTTTGTATTGGTATATCTGTTACGCGTAGCTTTGTTCTTCTCCTGAGTGACTTTTCAGTCTTCTTTATAATGCAGGAGCCGGAACCCATTGACTGGGAATACTACAGAAAGGGAATTGGACCAAAATTGGTTGATATGTACAAAGAGGCATATGACAGTATGATCCTTTTGCTACCTATCTATTTTTTCTGGACACCTTGATTGTTTATTTGCTTTTGTGATTGTTCAGCTCTTCGCCTTTTTACGGGTCTGCAAAGACTCTGGAGGCTGGACCTTGTGCATGGAATTACTTGTTACTGCTAAATTCTCTCATGATGGCTTTCCTCTTGGAAGCTGATTCCTTCTTTTCCTTTACTTGAGTAAAATTTTGCCATTAGTCTGGCCATGCATGTCATTATTCGGCTCTCCTGAATTCACGCTCTCAAGCAGGATCACATGGGTTTGGTTATTTGTGAAATTTCCTATGCCATATTCTTCTAAAATCTATTGTGAAGTATCATGTAAAAAGCTAAACCAATGAATATGCGTGTGGGGTCAGTGAGTTGTGGCAGTCATACAGCCATCTGTTGTCTTTGCAATACCATTTTTTCTTCCAGTTAGCTTGAAATTTTGGTAGGTTTATCTGCCTCTTGCTTTGTGTTCCTTCTATTAGTCTGACTTTGAATTTTTTTAATACAATCATGTGATGTTTTGCAGGTATCGAGATTCCAAAGTATGTTGACACAGTTACACCAAAGTTCAAGCCCCAATTTGATCAACTGGTGGGTAAAAGATTCATCTTTTCGTTTACAGTATGAATTTTTAATCCCATTTAGACATCTACCAGTTTAGGATTCTGAGGTGCCAATGCACTAGCTATAGTTATTCTCCCGTAAAGTTTTTGCTCTTGCATGTAGTCATGTAGACTTGTGGTACTTTTACTTGAGTGGTGTCCAAAATGTGACATTTCTAAGACCTTGTTGTTATAGCCCAATGCCTTGATGTGAAAGAATGAATTGTCTTCTCTATAAATAAATAGTAGACAATTGGTTCCATTGTCAAGATTAGAAATGAGCTCTATTGTTGTACTATGACTGAAAGGTGACTCGTGGAAGTTTAGGTCTCAGCAGTATTGCTGCTCTTTTGGTTCTCTCAATTCTTGCCACATATCTAAGTAAAAATTTATGAACTTGAGTTTTCTTCTCTCTCAGTTGGTTGAGCTGAAGGAAGCTGAGCAGCAATCTCTGAAGGAATCTGAAAGATTAGAAAAGGAAATTGCTGATGTTCAAGAGTTGAAGGTAATAATGCCCTTTCTTGCTCTTTATTTTTAGAAACATTGTGATTTGTATGAGCTGCAGTTTTTGCCCCGTCACATCTCATTTAAATATGGTTTTGCAGACGAAGCTCAGTACCATGACAGCAGATGAGTACTTTGAGAAGCACCCAGAGCTGAGGAAGAAGTTTGATGACGAAATCCGTAATGATTATTGGGGGTACTAGATTTTGATTTCCTATAACATTTTGGAGTACTACCCTTTGTGTGAACCATTTTGAGTTCAATCTCATTTAGGAATAAAAAAGAACGAGCAGCTTGTCATCTTATTCTTGTAACACTTGAAGATTGTGAACTGCAATATACCTTGGTTGGAAGTCCTAATGTACACCGCTTCTTGGTGGATTTCCACAAAAAATGTTTAAATTGGTGAATGAGTCTCTTTCAGTTTGTGCAAGCAACCTGTTTTAATGTTTGAGAGAAACCTAGCTTTTCTTGAACGTTGATTGAATCAAAAGATATTGTTGATTAAAAAAGATAGGGCTATTTACATTTACAACCCTGACTTTATGCTGAAAGTACCAATATAGCGCTGCAATCTCACAAAGTGCAAAAGTAATCCTAACTTATTATTGTATGTGCCAATCTGATTCCTACTCCAAATCCCTATTTTTAGCGTTGACCACTAAATTCCGTCTATGACAAGAAAGTGAAATGACTAAAATAGCCTTGAACTAAGAGCCGAAAATTTTAACTTAGAAGTGAATTTTATCCCAAAACACCCCCTCAACCTTTCTTCTTCAAATGGCGCCGAGCACCGCCGCCATCGTGCACTGAGCAGCCACCTCCCCACCTCTTTACCTCCCTGCAGCTCACTGCCACAACACCCACCACCGCACAACCACCACCGCACAACCACCACCACCACCGCGTGCCACCTCCCATCCACCACCACATCCCCGCCACCTCGAAACCTTATATACCATACGCTCAAGTCCCCCACTGCTGCCTTCGATCACAACCCCCTACCATCACCCTCGATTCACCACATCCCCACGCCACCTCCCCACCTTTTTACCTCCCTGCCACAACACCCAAAACCCTACACACACCACCGCATAACCACCAACACCACCGCGTGCCCCTCCCATCCACCAGCCAAATCCCCGCCACCTCGAAACCCTAAATACCATACGCTTAAGTCCCACATCGCCATCTTCAATCACAACCCCCACTACCCCACCATCGCGCTCGATTCACCACATCCCCACGCCACCCTCCGCCACCGTTTTCGGCCCCCGCTCAGCCAAGCGCCAAAAATGAAAACGTTCGTTATGCCGTTCATGATTGAGAAGCACCAACTCGTGGAACCCTAGGGTTTTTTATCCGAATTCAGCCTTTGCGGGTCGTGTGATCCAGCTGCGCGACCTGACTTCAGAAATGCTCTACCGAGAAACATTGACCGGAAAAGCATCCTGTTTCCACCGCCTGAGCGCTGCCCAGTTCCGATGGTATGCTCCAATCTTGCCGGAAAATACACCATTGGCCCCAAAGAATGACAAATGGCTGAAGCTCAATGGATTCAGAGTCAGGATCTTCTTCTGGTTCGGAATTGAAGAAAATGGAGAACGACAGAGGGAGTCAGCAAAGATGGAGAAGAAGACGGTGGATAAGGTAGTGGAGGGAATCAACGAAGATGGCAGCAAGCGGAGGTGGTGGGTAAACCAGTAGGGAAGCAAGTAGACAATTTAGGGGAAAATGGTATTTTTAATGTTTTTTGTATTTTTCTTTTTTAAATAAGGGTAAAATGGTATTTTCACCAAAATCCGGCAGTAAATAGGTTAACCAAAAAGTCAACATGATCAAAGGTTATTTTGGCACCTTTTGAGATTGCAAGGTTATATTGGCACTTTCAGTCTAAAATCAGGGTCATTTTTGCACTTAACTCAAAAAGATATATTGAAACTGAACTACTACTTCCAGATCCAAAATACCATGCTCCCTCCCTTGAAAAAGTGTGTGATAGAGGGGGTTTCCAATAAACTTATGAACGTGCCAGTGACCAATTTACAACGAATGTAAAAATTACAAAATTTGTGGGTCGACACGATTGAGAAATTCGGGTTATAAGAATTGAATTATATCAATATGTTCTTCTCCGAATTTCATGTCGAGGCAGTTATTTTCTTTCAAACTTCTTTCTCCGCAAGCTTCAATCACCCAACCAACCAATCCTTCTTTGATCGATTGTTTCTTTTTTCCGACACGCTCTTCAATAACCGGTCATTGTCTTGAGAAATTCATTGCTCCAAGTACAATAACATCTCGTACCCAGTCCAGAGATCCTAAAGTGAGAGTTTCCCGTCGCTCATGACGGCTGTCGGAAATCCTCGTTGTCGCTTTGCTCTACACCGTCTGCGGGGGCCAATTCGAAGAGGGCCCAATTGGTGTTTTTTTAGAGAAGACGATTATGACCCTTGCATATTGAATCTAAATGTTGTATAGTTTTGATGTCCGGTATTTTTCCCCCAAACATCATCTATATTGAAACTAGAATAGAGGAACATTCAAAAGTTTTGGTTGTTTGGTTGTGGTTGACGAAGGACTTTGTGGTTGACGAAGGACTGGAGTGTAAATATAATGAAGTTCCTTAATTATCTTCTTTTTTGTCTAAGGGGCTGTTATGTAAAATTTGAAATCTCTGAAATCCTATCTTGTCTCTGCCATCACTTCCGTAATTTCCTCCCTCAATCTCTCCGGTGATTTCTTCTTTTCCATTTTCTTAACCTCTACCTCCGCCGGTAATTGTTGTTTTCGATTTAATTTTATGTTCCTCCGGCTGTAAAAAGGGCCCCCGTTCGGAGATTCCATTCCTTCCTTCCTCGCAGCTCCACTCGGTACGTCACTCTTACGCTCTCTCTGTATCTTAATCGCTCGATTGTGCTTTGATTGTGCGACTTAACATTCTTTTCTTTGCTCCTGTGTATCTACTTGGAATTTGAAATCTGCTTAGATAAGTATGAGGATATTTACGAGGCTAGGGTTTACTTTAGTTGTAATTGCGCCGATTGTTGTCGGAATCTCGCTTTCGAGGCCGTTTTCGTTCGATCTTTACTTGTTAGGTCTTTGTTTGGTTGTCGTTGTCCTGATTATGGTTTCCATGGGGTTGTGTGGAGGTTTCAGCTGCTTATTGCACTATATGCTTCCTAGAAAGAGAACGGTTGACGGAGAGTCAGTTGACGGCGACAGGGGGATTGTTGTGAAGAAGGTTCGGATCGAAGGTGAGGTTTTGGCAGCTACTGAGACCACGGAGAAGGTGAGCAGCGGAGAAGGCGGTGGTGGTGTTGTTCCGGGGAGCTCCAGCAACGGTAAGCAGAGCTGCGGTGAAGAGAAGAAGTTGACTGAGATGGCGTTTGATGATGGGAATCCTCATGATATCGATGAAGATCTCCACAGCCGGCAGCTCGCTGTCTATGGCCGCGAGACTATGCGGCGGCTTTTTGCTTCCAATATCCTTGTCTCGGGGATGCAAGGCCTTGGCGTTGAAATTGGTATGGTTTTGTTTCTTCCTTTTGCTATTGATTATTTGCACATGCACTTGACAAATATTCAGACACGAAAAGTAATAAATGGTCTCTTAAGGTTTAGGACTTACGGTATGAAATGATAATATTACCTGGTAACAAAATGCAGCCAAGAACCTGATACTTGCTGGTGTGAAGTCTGTGACCTTGCACGATGAAGGTATGGTTGAGCTGTGGGACCTGTCGAGCAACTTTGTTTTCACGGAGAATGATATTGGTAAAAATAGGGCACTGGCATCTGTTCAGAAGCTGCAAGAGCTTAACAATGCTGTGGTAGTTACAGCACTTTCTAAAAAATTGACTAAAGAACAGCTCTCTGATTTCCAGGTATTGTTTTTGCTGGTCGCATACCTAGGCTAGTAAATTTTTTGATATTTTCTTGATAGTTTTTGATTGGTTACAAACTGTATAGCTTTATTTTACCGAGGCTATGAAACTCGCGGGAGCTCAATGGTATAGTATGACATTTGGCTGGACTTTTATATGGATTACAAAGCTGATGATCTATTTCGACAGGGGTGCTGATAGCCTTTTTCCTTTTCTGGATGATTTCATGATGCATGTCTCTCAATCAGGATTTGAGAATGATTCTTTGACTTTTTTTTTTGCTATTCTTGTGTAGATGTTGATGACTTATTCTGTGCCTAGACTGCTGTATTCTAGTACTCGTATTTCTTATGCATGGGAGTAATATATCAAATGTCAATTGCATGATTTTGTTGCGGAAGAGTTGTATTTGGCTAGCATATTTTGTAAGTTGTGTCCGATAGGGATCTGAAGATTCTGAACCACCTCCCCCCACCACACACACATATTGATTAGCCGGTTGCCTGTCAGCTGTTTCTTTTTCCAAGTAATCTTCACACCTAATGCTCCTTTATCAATTGTTGCTTTTTGTGCGTAATCTTCAGACCTAAGAGCATCCATAATGGTAGGTCCTAAGTTAAGTTTTCTTATCAAAGAGTAGTGGAGTATTCCTAACAAAAGACCATATATTCTTGACGAGTCCTTAATAGTTTGCAACTCCTTACTTAAGGAGGTAGTACCTTTTTTTCTCCTACAGGACCAACAAATATAGGAATGACACTTGTCATTGGCTGTCTCTTTGCTTTCGTTTTTTAGCAAATCAGTAGAATATGGGTCTCATCAAAGAACTTCGTAGAAATTATACATTGTTGAAAGCTGGTTTTTGAAAGTTGTCAACTCTTTATAATAATGACATGGCATTTAAAGAGCACTGCTTATGCCTCCTTCATTTTGAATGCCCTAATGCTCCTCCTATTTTCTTATGGTGTAATTCTGACAGCTCATTTAATTTGGCAAGATAATGTATAGTACCATCTAACCATTCCTTAGAAACGTCTATGGATGACCTTTACTCAATTGCAAACCTGTTTAGCTGATTTGAGCCGCATAATTTGAATGTTATTTTCGGAAATTGTTTTGTCATAAGCCCTTGTAAGTTTTTATAGGCCGCATGATGTTGAATCTAGGCTAGTAGTTTCTTTTGTTGTTTCAGTTCTGCATATTCTTGTTGAGTGTTTCAGTTCTGCAAATTCACCTAATCAGTGTCAGTGAATTTATTTTTTCACATATGAAAGATTTTAGGTTTAAATTATCTGAATGATACCCTAGCCTAATTTAGAGTTTGTAGCTTGTTATCTTCACTTGTTATGCTGAAATGGTGTGGCAAATCTAGCTTTTGGTCAGCATTCTTGGATCTTGGTTATTGGCTCGCTCTTAGCTTTCAGTTAATAAGAATTGTATACCGACACCCAGACTCACGTGTTGCAACTCATCATTTCTTTGCTTGCTCTACTTCTGGCTGGGGTGTTGCTAGTTATTCACCCCGGGATATTATTTCATAGCCTTGGGTTGAATTATGTGGTGTGCCGTGGTTTAGTTCTGCAAATTTGTTGTCTTATTTTCACATGGAGTCAGATTTTCTGTAGTTTTCACCCAAATAGTTTTGATGCTCACCCAAATCTGTAGTATGCATGGACAGATCTGTGATTTTGATGACTTTTCGTCTGTAATTTGTATGGACAGATCTGTGATCTTGATGACTTTTCTTGTGCAGGTTGTAGTTTTTACTGATATCGGTCTAGATGATGCAATATCTTTCGATGATTTCTGTCACAACCATCAACCACCGATTGCTTTTATAAAGACTGAAGTTAGAGGCCTTTTTGGAAATATATTTTGTGATTTTGGGCCTTCATTTACTGTCCTTGATGTTGATGGGGAGGAGCCTCATACGGGTATCATTGCATCAATCAGTAATGATAGCCC
>JAULKM010000007.1:7345707-7382886 GCA_032355605.1 Rubia tinctorum
TTTCAAAGGGGCAGAGTTGGACTGGACAGTTTCCTGTCAAGAACAAGAATGGAGACAGGTTCATGATTATTGCAACGGTGTCACCTTTCTCTGATGATGATGATACTATGGTTGGAGCGATAACTGTGTCTGTTGAGCGGTAATTTTACAGAGGGAGTATTTTTCTCATGGATTCCTAATCATTTTCATTGTTTTTTTTGTTTGATTGAATTATGCTGACAGAAGTTTTTGAATTTGTAGTATTGATTTTAAATACCGATAGTGAGAATTCTACTACATTGGTAAAGAAAATAGGCATACATCCTCCAAGTGCAACTCAGACAATGCTTCCAGGTGTCAGACACTTGGCTTATAAGGAGCAAGGTGTTTAAGCTGACCAAGCTAGGTTCTCCATCATTGCTCCACACTCTTTTCTTTCATCTAGATTGGTAGATATGCTGCGATCATAAGAAGACATAATGCTAGATTAGGAGCATGGTAATGTAATAGAGAGTTCAACTAACTTAGCTCTTGATATATAACCTATTACATGAATTCCTGGAATCAAAGCTTTGACTCTTCAAGAATATAGTATTCGCCTTGTCACATATGGTCTTCCGGGATTTGGAAAAAGTGATCCCTACCATGGGAAGAACCTTGAATCGTCAGCTATGGATATGTTACACTTGTTGTACTCCCTGAATATCACTGGGAAATTCTGGGTGTTGGGATTTTCTGCTGGAAGCATGCGTGTTTGGGCTGTCCCTTCGATACATTCCTGACAGAATTGCAGGTATCTTGGTCCATTCGATTCTCAGTTATTTTTAATGTGTGACTGATCGATCGTCTGTGAATCTGTGATGATATGGTTGCTTAAGCTCTCGTTGTACCTGCTTGTAGCATCGGACATAAGTTGCATAGAGTGAGGTGATGCATAACTTCTTGTAGGCTTAAAGCAACTGGTAAAAAAATGTATCTTGTCTTTTTCTCCTATTGCCTTTTTCCAGGTTTCAGAATCTTTATATAATTTAAGTTTTCCGTTCAAGGAAAAACTTAAATAATTCTACCCCTGCATGTCAAATATTGGACAGTATAACTTCCTCGTGAAATGGAGTTTTGAAGTTACATTATATTCACCACTTCTCGTTTTATAAAGTGTTTAGCATTTTAAGTTGTTTGTTAAGCTGGTGTTTTGTGTCCACCATCTGCTTAGCTTTTACTGGCTAACTTCAACTTGGATGTTTAGACTTCGTAATATGGTCATTATGAACAAGGTATTTAGCAATAATAAGCTTAAGGCTAGACGTGAAGTGAACATTAATTTCTTATTAGTGTCTCAGTTCAGTTTTATAAAGATACGCACAATACTCTGTTGGTGCCATCTTAATTGCCCTGATGGTCAATCCTTATGAACCTAGTATGACAAAGGAAGAGCAACGGAAAACGTGGGCAAAATGGACCACAAAGAAGAAGTTAATGTATATGCTGGCTGGAGAGTTCCTTAGCTTCCTCCCTTACTTCTACCGTAGAAGCTTTCTGTCTGGAAAACTTGGTCAAATTGACAAGTGGCTTTACTTGTCACTTGGAAATAGGGTGAGCAATATTGGTTTACAGTTGTTGCAATTAGTTGCTTGAATATTGGCTAAAAGAATTTCTTCAGTAAGTTTGTTGTTTGGAGGATTACTATCTAGTCTAAATAAAGTCGCAGTTGCCTTTGAAATACTTTAAAGAAGAAAATAATTAATGAATAATGACAAATTTTCCATGCATTAAGAATATGGAAAAAATTAGAGCACCAATTAATTCTTAGTGTTGACCAATCTCACTACCAATTAATTCATGAAGTTTCGAGTATCACCTTTCCCGTTGAACTTTGAGACACTTCCTTTATCTTTTATTTTTTTTTCTTATTATGGAACTAGAATGCAGGACATTTCAATCTTGTTGACGGAGGGCTTCTTTGTAAATAATGTAAACATTTTCCCCTTTTGTCCCTTTTGGCCTTTCCTGCAAATAATGTAATCTTTGTTTGCTCATTTTTGCTCTCCTGTGTTTTAGTTTAATATTTTTATTATTATTTTGCTTTAACTGAGGAAAGTTCTGGATGTTTCCCCCCTTAAATTATGGACCTCCGACAAATTTCTGCCGGCTCTGACAGGTCAGAGTTGCAGACAGCGATGGGACGCTTCAATTAAACCTCTTGTTTTCTTAATGATGATGCCTCTTGTTGGATTATTTATACTTGGTTTAATGCATTTCTGCCAATGCCCTCTTGGACTCTCTTCGCTGGTAGACGTTCGATTCATTTTGGCCTTTTTGCTGGTATTATTTGATTATTTTTTGTGGGTTCGATTCATTTGATTGAATTCCTTTGTGCCAATAATAAATGCGCTGTTCTCAAGCTCAGTAAAATCTAATTCCAAATATGGAATACCCCAGATGGCAATAATAGTTTGATTGAATTCTTTGTAGGTATCATTTTTGGTCTTCCCTCCCTATGTGTTGTACGGTGAAATATAAGCACATGGTCTTATTGGGGACAATACTTTAATTGCTTCCAACTTTTCTTATCCACAGAACCAGCTCAATCCGTAAGATTGGTGCTATGTGAGAGGTGTGTGGTGATGGTTGATCAAATTCTCATTCTTGTTGATAATTTTCAGCTATAAAGCTCGGTGGGCTGGTGTTTTTATATGTAGTGAACTCCAGCTTCGTGGTTTTCTTCGATGTCAATAACAATAGCTTACTTGCTGCTATTGTTATAACTATGCAATGTATTTTAGATTTTATTTTGTGATTTTATTTTTCTAGGTGATGCTATAATTGCTCCTGCTATTTCTGGTTAGCTATAACTGCCACTATTATCATTTTTCCTTGGTTATCTTATGATTTCGTAATTTAGACTAATTTAAGACATGTTTCATCCAAAAAGGTTGTCAGCTTCCCTGGTAGAATTGATCTGCTTCATACTTCAAGAGTAGTTCCATGCTTATTTATAGACTTTATGCAGCAGCCATGGGGTTCAAACTTTACAATGGAGGGGATAGTTTTAAATAAGCATGACAAAGCCATGGGTTTCTGACTTCATTGTTTTTATTTTTTTGCTTGAAAGTAGCTGTATAACGAGTAGTTCCATGCTTATTTAATTTCTTGATTATAGAGATTGGTGGTGGGTTAATACCTTTTTTTTATAATTGAATTTGCTGACTTTCCGTTTGGATGTTTGGGTTTTATTTATTGGTCGCCTCTACTGCCCGTATCGGTTTTTCTATTCGTTGATGCTTTTCCTCTGCACTTTTTTTTACTGCAGGTGGTATATATGGTGGGAACCGAGGGGCAAAACCCGTGTCGCGGGGAAAGGGGGTTACCCTTCATATGCTCTACATGACTTAGTTTGGTATGTTAAAGAATGGGTTTTTTCCTGTTGATTTTACATCGGGCTGTGTAATTTGATCTTTGAAATGCTTTTGGAGTTTATAGGTTTTATCTAAAATGTTTTTTATAGTTCAGCATGTTCATCTGGTCATTTTATGTCTGCAACTACTGTTTTTATTAAGATGAAGAAACCAAATGCTTCTATTAGAGATGCAAATGCAGCTCTGCTGGTTAACTTCTTGGCCTTGCTTGGTTGGGCTACAAAAAGCACCTCTCTGTTGTGGCATTTATGCTTGTGAGGATGTTTTAGTTTTGGCTAAGATCATCATAATTTTAGCTTGCTTGTGACTTCAGCATTGTTCACCATAGTTGCTTTATTGCTTAATTAATTGTTTTGGCAGTTTAATCTCTTAAATCAAAATTCCGATTATATTTCTATTGTTTCATGGGGATGAGGTTTCATTTGTGTAACACCATCACTTAGAGGTCCAAAATTGAGGAATCTGCAGAGATTACTGAGAATTTCATGTTTTTTCTTACCTGTTTGGTTGATGATTCAGACTGTAGAAGTAGTGTCCTGTATTTCCTGAGTATTTACTATGTCAGTATGTGATTTTGGAGGTGCTACTAACATATTTTGAGGAATTTGTAGATCAACCCAGATTCCGCAAAAGGGTATAAATCTCGTGGCATTGCTCGAGCAATGCTTGGACAGTGGGAGGAGGCAGCTAAGGATCTTCATGTGGCTTCTACAATAAACTTTGATGAAAATATTAGTGTTGTACTGAAGAAGGTGTGGTTTTTTTACCATTAGAATGTAACTTCAGATTACGTTATTGTACAGTTTGTGCTGTAACTGATGTTTTTATCACCGCCGAGATGAAGTCCATTAAGCTGGCAATATTTTATTATTCTCATCACCGCTTCCATTTTTATTTTGGACGTAACCCTAGGTTGAGCCAATTGTACACAGACTTGAGGAGCACCACCGTAAGTATGAGAGAGGCTTCGCAAAGAAAGGGAAGACATAAAGATTGAACAAGAGAGACTACGACGCAAGGATCAGGCTCAGGTATGCTGTAATCATTGTGCACATGAGTTTTTCGCCTTCCGTTCTGCATTTACTGATATTTAATCATCTGCTCTGCCTCAGGCTGCATATGAAAAGGCTAAGAAGAAAGAGCAGTCATCTTCAAGCGGTCCAGGTGGGATGCCTGGGGGATTCCCTGGTGGGATGCCTGGAGGGTTCCCTGGTGGGGTGCCTGGAGGAATGCCTGGTGGAGGAATGCCAGGAGGTTTTCCAGGTGGCATGCCTGGAGGAATGTCTGGCAATATGGACTTTAGCAAGATATTGAATGTAAGGACTTGTACTAAATTTTTTAGACTACTGATTAGTCGATAGCTTCTTGATGTTCTCTTTAAATATTACTCTTGTTTGTTTTACAGGATCCTGAACTGATGGCGGTATTTAAAGATCCCGAAGTCATGGCAGCACTTCAAGATGGTATGCCCTATCCTTTAAGTGCAATTCTGAAGCATAATTCCCATAATTAAAGCTCTGGTTTCATAGAGACTTTACCCTGTCACAAGATTAAAGATTTAATTACCTGATATCAAACTGCAAAAAATTAAGTGGGATAGGTGGTCTAGGAGTAGGAGCTCACACTGTTTTTCTTTGGAAATCAAGACTGGTATTATGCATCAATAATAATTTGTGGTTGGCAGTTTTAGTGATAGAGAATTATTGTTTGCTTTGGTTGGTATCTCCTCATCTTTCCTGGTCACAAAATGGAACCAAATATAATTAATTGTGGTGGTATGTTGCGTCAATTTTTTTGAATTTGAGTTTGCTTCGAGTACCATACTGCATCTTTTCCTCATTGGCCTTGTAATTGTAACTTAGGCTGGCATCTAGGTGGAATTTGCATAATGTAAGATTTGGGGTAGTTCACTTTCATGAACTATATGAAATCTTTTGGGCATCTCCTTTATCTTATTATATAGATACTTGTAAGCTTGTCATTCTTAATACTTACCCTTGTACCATAGCTCCTCATACTCATCTTTTCTGGTAATCATCTCCAGTGGTCATAGTACGGGGGCTAATTCTTTTTTTTAACATCATTTTGGGTTCCTTTTGGTTCCTGAAGCTTCTGTTTTACTATTTTCTTAGACTGCGAGTGTTATGTGTTCATTTTTGTCAAACAAAAAAGATATTTGTTACTGATGTCGATTTAATATCTTCAGGTAATTACTTCTTCTTGAAATTGATCTGATCTTTCTGAAGTGGCATGCATTAGTAGCTTAAGAAGACCAACTTCGGTTATGTTTTTGTTATATATATTTTTTACTGATTTTGTAGTCGAACACGATTGCTTATTTTGGTTGTGGACAGTTTTTATCACTGTTCCTCATGCTATGCTATATTTTTTCCCTACATTTTTTAAAAAGAGAAATGGAGATGTCCTTTTCTTGCCCTTTATTAGATGATTTGAACAGGAAAATTGAATCCCTTAGTTAAACAGGTGAGCCTGAAACATGGTGATGTTAGAACTATAATTCGTTCGGTTAGTTTTAATGATAAAGGCTCGAATCAGGAGTTGTAATGAAAAAAAAACATTTGGTGGTTCAGGAAAAATGATCTTTAAAGGGTCTCCAAGCTTCAAAGGTGGGGAACTCAAGACCAAGATATGGATCAAGTCTCCCACCTTTGGTGTCAAAACTTAGGGTTGGGTAGGTTATTCAAATAGTAATTGTGCATTTCAGTATGTGACAGAGGGAGTATATGTTTTTTAAGGTTTAGGAAAATAAAACATGTTTAATCTTTTTAATTACTGTAAGTTATGTTAATGGAAAAATCTATTAAACATTATACATGGACGGAAAAATGAATTGTTGAGTCTCTTTTCATCTTATAAAGTATAAATATTAAAATTAAATTAAATTAAATTGGTCTTTATCGAGTATTGCAGAGAGAAATTTATGATAAAAAGGGAGAAACGATGAGTTATGAAAAATATGTAGTAAGAGAAATGTAGAGATAAAAAAAATATATATATATATATATATATATATGTATATATATATATGTATGTATTTGAGAGATAAATTGATACTTTAAGATCACAGGGGAATGCGAGAAATGTTAAGAGGTAAAATATTATTATAAATATGGAGAGATAATAGTATAGAAGTGAAGATATAAATATAAAAATAAAAATGTTATTAGAAGAATTGATACAAAAATATAAAGAGATAAATTAATACCATAATAGGGAGAAAGATAACATTGAAGTAATTTACAGAAAAATAATTCAAGAAATATATAGGGAGAAATTAATACGAAAATAATTAAATAAATAAAGGGGAAAAATTTAAGAGAGAGAAGGTGATTCAAAAAATGTCAGTAGTAGTAAGAGAAATACAACAAGAGAAAGGTTAATACAATCAATTTATAAATGAATTGATACGAATAAAAATAAATGTAAAAATATGAAGAAAAATATTGATAAAAAATATAAAGAAAGAAACTGGTATAAAATTCATAATAGAAGAAGTTGTGATAAATAAAAATTAAACAGAATAGCAGATTATTTAAAAATTATGGAGTCAAAGATAATAAGATAATGTAAAATAAATGATGATGTATACAGTGGTCCAAATAAACATTCTTTTCCTTTGTATTAATTAAATTTATAAAAATATTAATATTATTTTGTAAAAATAATTTGAATAATATTATTAATTACATTATTCGCTGCATTATTCATAATGTTTATTTTGAAGTATGAAATTGTGCATTACATCCATGTATTTGTTTATTTCACGTAAATGTGTATTGTATGTGTTTATTTTTCTACATGATATAAAATTATGCTTAGAAGGTGACTTGATGGCATCCAAAGTGTTAATAGCAAGCATGCTTATAATTAGAATGAATCATGTGAGAAATAATCAAGTTGTTCGAATAACTACATTTCTACCACTGACATAAAAAATATGTATCATAAGACGATTTAATCATATTAATACAATAAAATATTACACAATACATTAAAAGTCATCAATGAAATATAAAAAAAATATGAGTGTCACAATAAATATTACACAATATTTCAAGAATCTTCAAAAAAAGTATTACAAAAATGTATACCACGCTCATCCCGCTAGTATTTGTTTAACTGGATCGAAAAAGAGATGTTTATTGGTTCTACCGATTGCACGTGTTAAATTAAGTATTAAAATTTTAAATTTTAATAAAGTATTTTCTATGTTAAATATTGATTTTTTCTATTTAATATACTTATGTTTTCACATTCAAACACACTTATACATGTTTTAATCTATAAAATAATATATATATATATATATATGTGTGTGTATATATATAGGCAGAGTCTTGGGAAAGACGGTCTTTCCATCAGCTTATAGAAAGACGGGGTTTAATTATAATAATAAAAGGTAAAATGTCTTAGTTGCAATATTAAAGTTTTATTATACAACATGTAGCAGTTATAAATTTTATAACCCGGTTCATACAACCCGAAAATTTTATCTTAATTTTTTTAATTTACACTTTAAACCTTGATTTTTCCATGACTTATGGAAATACCCGTCTTTCAATAGACGAAATCATATATATAAAGTTAAAAAAAATACAGTTTTAAAGTTAAAAAGTAAAATGACATACCTATAAACTTTTAGACGGACCATATTTCTCGATACTTCCCCATTAGCAAAAGTATGAACATGTATATTAAAATTTAAAATTGACCGATAAATGAAGAATTATATGACTCGCGTCAAATTCTGAAGAGAAAGTGTACACGGATCAATCACCTCCAGTTTTTTATATCACAACAATTTACAAACACTCTAAAGGCACATTTATGGTAATTATAATTGAATATTATAAAAAAAAACTCTAAATGCACATTTAGTAATCAAGTCTCTATAATCCCTTTATCGAAAAAAGGAAAAAATTCAATAGTCCGATTTCTGATTTTTATGAAGTCACAAAGTGTATATTCAAAAGAGGTTTTACCCTCCCCGCCCAGTGTCACTAATTCAATCAACGAACCACGGGAGATCCGCCAATTAAAAACCGAGAGGAGGTTTGAGTATTAAGGGTCAAAGATGACAATTATATTTTTGCTCCCGTTCCTACTACTATACTACTCAGATTGGAAGATAATACTGGGGTCATCCACAGAGATGTTAGAAATCTAATAATCAACTACCCATAATCGTGATCGGGTTTTCAATCCAACCACGTCTTAGGAATAACCAGTGTTTGTTAAATAAGCATTGGGTTTTTTTCTATATAAACTAACAGTCTTGCGATTGATCACGAGAATAAACTATATAAACTAATACTTGGAGAATATTTGCGTAACATGATTAATGTCATTTCGATCATCGATTTCATTACATATAAGACCTATAAGACTATTTTAGTGTTTGTGACACGTGGTGTGGTCAATGGTCAACACTTCTCCGTACCTGTCACGTAGGGTGTGCACGTAATCTTCCATTGGCACCGCCTCCGTAATTAAAGGAGTGTAATGACGACCCTGCCTGTCGTGCAGATTTGAGTCTCCCCGTGCAATTACTTATCGGACACTACACCACGAATGCTTCTCCCTAGTCCTAAAATGGGAAAGGAGGTGAAACACCTTATCGATGGCTCTAGGGTTGCAAAGCTAACCCTAGTTTGCTACTTTGTCTATCTCTACCCGCTACCCTTCAGACCAACTCATCAGCATACTAGTGTGTGGTCGATCGTAAAATTAACAATGGAAACCTATGTGCACACACACCTATTGCTACCCCAAACATCTAGGTTTCCCTCCCCAGGGGGTATAAATAGAGCGGAAACATGAAAATAGACTTTGGTGTGTGCTAACTAAGTTTGACAGTCATGCAATTCACAAGAA
Organism: Rubia tinctorum; assembly: GCA_032355605.1. NCBI lineage: Eukaryota > Viridiplantae > Streptophyta > Magnoliopsida > Gentianales > Rubiaceae > Rubia > Rubia tinctorum. The sequence goes on from JAULKM010000007.1 coordinate 7,354,998, forward strand.
TATTAAGAACAAGCGAACATAATAATCAAAAAACATATAGAAATAGATCTCACAAAATAGATATTAATACACGAATACAAATATAATCTCCAAGTTAATTAACTAATTCCTAAGCATTGGACCCAAACATTTCATTGGATTCAACACTTTTAAGCAAAATAAAAATAAACAGATGAAAAGAAAAGAACCTAGAGAGAAGGAAGAGTATTTTCTCTCTCTAGTCTACTCATGAAGATGAAAAGTTGGCAAAAACTTAAACCCTATTAGACCAAGGTCCATAAATATAGTAATAGGGAATTGGACCTTGAAAAAGGTCCAAAAAATGGCCAAAAAACCCTAGCAGCCGCAAACGGCACGGGCAGTGGGATCTTGCACAGTTCGTGCAAGTCGAGTTCCCTTTGTGCTGGCGTGGGCTGCTCGGTGGGGCACGGCCTGTGGCCTTTTGTCGGCTTGTCCCGCTCAGCCTGACACGAGTCGTGAACCTCGTGCCGGTACGACCTGTGTTTCCTGGAAAGGACCGCAAGATGGAACTTTATTTTGATGTCTCTGAGTACACATACCGTGTAGTTTGACACGGGCCATCGACTGGAACCTTGTTTTGCTCATTAACTTGGCACGAGCCTTGTCTTTCTTCACACACTATGGGCCGGTCTTTGCATTAATTACTTGAAACAAAGCAGATCGTGTGAAACTGAATGGTCTGCGCCCATAGTTAGCCGTATTTTGGAATGGATCGAAGACATGGAACATGGGCAGTAGCGGATGACACGGTCTGTGCTGGAGCCTATGGCACGTGCCGTATTTTTTGGCACGGTTTGTGCTGAGCAGTGAAATAGGCCGTGCAGGCTGCCCTCATCCCGACCTTGGCTGGTTCGACCGGCTGATTTGTTTGCTCCACTATGGATGAAAAGTTGATCCAATTTGAGAGTTCTTGTAGTAGATTTTATAGCGCTCGAGAAGAAGAATCTAATGGAGACACCCTCAAGGGCCGATTCTTCTCGGATTGTTCCCAAAAATCAATGCAACTTTTGGACAGTAATTTTCCGCTTCTTTCTTGGCCTTCTTAAACTGCGAATCCACCATTCCCGGGCTCAATTCCATCTACAACCATGCTTTGGAGTCTGTGGCTTTCCATCTACTACTATCCTTTTTAATGACATTCAATATCATCTAATATCCTTGCAGATGGCCTTATACAAAAAGATGATGAAAAAGCACTCACGAGCAACCTACTAATGAGATCACAATGAAGATCTAGGTGTCCGTGAATTCAAAAGGTCCATTAGCTTCAATTAAGTCTACAAAACTCAAGATTTAGATAAGAATATCAATAATAGCCGTCCAAGCCCTTTGTCGTGTAAACATAACTGAGACTAGCAATCAACTAAACAAAAGATGATAATAATCTCTCTATAGCTTCCATTTGAAGATGTTCACTAGCTGAGCATAGGTCAGGCCACGGGGTACATCCTCCAAGTGAAATATCAAAGATCTCCCCATTTGTTTGTTTTTATCCTTCGTGACACTGGACAGAAATTCTAGGCTATACCTAGTGTAGTTGGGATCTGACACTGTAGTAAATTCCTTCACACCGATCCTCCGTAGTAGGAACCTGGCGGGTTTGTAGAGTTTAAGGTCCCTTAAGGTTCTCTTCGTCTATAAAATTCGTCCCTTAAATAGGACGCCCTACTAGGTGGCCCAACTTTCATGTTGTATCCCTGTGAGCGAGGTCAACCCCATAAAGAGTACACTTGGCTTCCCTCTCTATCTATGATACATAATGAATATAGAGAATATAGAAACAAACAAAAGAGAAAATATAGCAAACTTTCACCAAATAGCCCCAACACAGAATGACATCTCCCAAAATTTATCCTTTCACTCACACTAACAACCCAAAACTTCAAGCATGCAAATACTGAACCACAAAAAATTCAAAACTCTAACTTTCTCCAAATATTCAAAAGAGCTCGGACAAGTACCTCAAATGGTGAGTGTTTCAAAATATCTACCCGAAATGTGCAGAACTCCTCCTAGATCAAGTCGAAGAAACTCCAACACTCATAACGGACCAAAAATTGAGTTTTTGGGAGGAAAAAAATTAATGGCCGAATGGATCATTGAATTTTCTTGGAAAAACTATGACTTTTCCGAGGGTAAATATTAGTGGGTTGGATTGGGCTCGGAAAGACGAAGACTTTTGTACCTAGTGGAGGTAAATAGGATGAAAATTGGGGAAGCTATGGAAAAAATAGGGTGAGTGAAAGTGTAGGCTCGAATGAGAGGAAGAAAATGAACGGTGAGGGAATGAGGAAGGGCTGGTGTGAAAGGGTTTTTAATAGGGTTTAGGATGGGTTTTGATTGGACTGGTCACGTAGGAAGCATGGATCCATAGGCTTGATCCATCCCAACACGTGGCGTCTGTGCTAGCTCATGGGAGGATAGTGCTGGCATGTGCCAGCCTCGTGCTTGTGCCTGTATGCCTCGTGTTGGCATGTGCTAGCCTCGTGCAATTACATGTTCTTCTACCTTCGTGTCACCCAATTAGCCTCGTGTTGATTGGCTTCGGCACAAGCCATGTTTTGTGGCACGGTCCATATAGAGGACTAGCATGAGCCTTGCTAGGTTGCCTGACACGAGGCCTTTTTCCCTTTTCCCTTTAAACTATTTCATGACATACCTGCATCTAAAAAAAATTAAAAACTTAGAGTATCAATTTTTCAAACAAAATTGATGACTGAATTTTCCTTAAAAAAACCACAAAAAATTAACACATTCCCAAACTTTCATAAGAATATTTTTTTTAATAAAAAACCACTACTAAAAAGCACCGTTTTTTATTTTCATCCTCACGACTAATTATTTCATGAATTTTTTTAAACTAACAAAAATGGTTTGATGGGTCATCCGAATCACCATCCTTGACACCACCAACAACCACGTCTTTATGGATGAGTTTCCTCATTACTCTAGGCTTACCCTTAATCTTTGGAAAAACATACCGAACATGTCCATCTTTCTCAATCGTTGATAAATTATTGTTGATTTTGGGAATAGAAAGGGGTTTAGGAGTGGTTAATTCCTTAACCTGCTTCTTTTTCCACTCCAAGTTAGTGTGAAATATTGGAGGCAAAGCAGCTTTAATCACACTAGAAGAGACATGTTCATAAACAAGTATATCATTACAAAATTCATTCATGAAAGATAGAACACACAAGGTTTCTATGTCTGGCAACACCTCATCATCATCAAGAATCTCATTGGGGCATTTAACATTTTCAATTATGCAACATTTCTCACGTTGAGCAAGTTCTTCACATAAGGTTATGCCTTTGCACACAATAGAAGGATTAGGTGAATCATGCTTATATTTTTTAATATCAAAACCTACCCTATCCATGTCATCCTATAACATTAGTGTTCCTAAATGAGCACCAATCTTAGTCCTTGATGTTTAAAGAAAATGTCTCCCCAATAAAATTGAGGGTGCACCACTATCGTGCGCAACATTAAGGACATATAAGTTTTCTGGAAATACAAAGTTGCAAACTCTAACCATCATATCCTTTACTAGACCCCGAGGGCTAGCTTAGGAGTGATTGACCATGTTACGCAATTATTCCCCACGTGTTAGTGTATATTGTTAATTCTTGTAACCATTTGCATGCTAGTAGATGATAGTTGACCCCCTCCACCAAGTGAGTATTTTCACAATATTATTTAATCCTAACAAGTGGTCGAATTGATAACCCGACCACGATCGATTTAATAACCACCCTAGCATCGCTAATAAATAACGGATATCTACTAAGCCGAGAGAAAGCAGTTAATCAAAGATGAAATTTATATTGTTTCTCCCATTTGTACTACTATACTACCAAGATTGGTAGATAGTGACAAGTACCGGGGTCATCCACAGACATGTTATGAATCTAATATTCAACTATGCACAATCGTGATCGGGTTGTCAATCCGACCACGCGTTAGGAATAATCAGTGTCGGTAAAATAAGCATTGGGGTATTTTAAAACTAAATTTACTAACATGTGATTGATCATGAGAATAAACTATATAAACTAGCAGTCGGGGAATATTTGCGTAACATGATTAATGTCATTTTGATCATCAATTTGATCACATATAAGAACTATAACCCTATTCTAGTGTTTGTGACACGTTGTGTGGTCAATAGCTAACACTTCTCCATACCTATCACCTAGGGTGCACACGTAATCTTCCATTGGCACCGCCTCCATAATTAGTGGAGTACAACGACAACCCTGCCTGCCGTATGGATCTGAGTCTCCCTTGTGCGATTACGTCCCAAGCATCACACCACGAATGCTTCTCCCTAGGCCTAAAAAGGTGAAGAGGTTGAAAAACCTTATCAGTGGCTCTAGGGTTACAAAACTAACCCTAGTTTGCTACTTTAGCTATCTCTACCCATTACCCTTTGGACCACCTCGTCGACTTGCTAGTCAATGGTCGATCGTAACATTTACAGGCACAACCTACATGCACACAGCCCAAAGGCATCTAGGTTTCCCACCCCGGAGAGTATCAATAGTGCAAAAACATGAAAATAGACTTTGGTGTGTGCTAACTAAGTGTGAAAATCATGAAATTCACAAGAATATTAAGAACAAGCCAACATAATAATCACAAAACACATAAAAATAGGTTGATCTAGGAAATCCCACAGAATACAAATTAACACATGAATAAAAATATAATTCAAAAGTTAATTAACTACACCCAAAGCCTTGAACCCATGTATTTCATTGGATTCAACACTTTTGGGCAAAAGATAAATAAATTGATGAAAAGAAAAGAACCTAGAGAGAAGGAAGAGTATTTTCTCTCTCTAGCCTACTCTTGAAGATGAAAATGGGAATAAATCTAAACCCTAGTAGACAAAGGTCCATATATGTAGTAATAGGGAATTGAGCCTTGAAAATAGGCTCAAAATGGCCAAAAAAACCTAGCAGCCACAAACGCCATGGGCAGTGGGATCTGGCACGGTCTGTGCCAGCCGAGTGCCATTCGTACTGGAGCGGGACACTTAGCATGGAATGGTTCCTGGCCTCGTGCCACCACGACCTACTCCAACTAGCACATGCCATAAGGGTTGTGCTGGTATGACCCGTGTCTCCCAGGATGGACCACCGGCTTAAACTCCATTCTAATACCTTTGAGTGCACATCCCATGTCGTTTAACGCGGGCCGTTGGTTGGAACTTCGTTTTGCTTAGTAACTTGGCACGGTCCATGTCATTCTTCACACCCCGTGGGCTAGTCTTTGTATTAGTGACTTGAAACGATGTGAACCATGTGAAACAGAATGGTCTGCACAATACTTGGCCATATTTTGGAGTGGATAAAAAACATGGGGTACAGGCAGCAGAGGATGGCACGGTTCATGCTAGAGCCTCAAGCACGAGCCATGTTTTGTGGCACAGTCAATGATGAGCACTGGTACAGGCTATGCTTGGCTGTTCTTGTGCTGATCTTGGCTTGTTTGGCCAGCTGATTTGTTTGCTCTACCACGGATAAACCGCTGATCCGATTTCGTGCCGGCCTTGACCTGTTTGGCCGGCTGATTTGTTTGCTCCACCACGGATGAATCGCTGATCCAATTTGATAGTTCCTAGAGTTGATTAAATTATTCTAGAGAAGCCGAATCCAATGGTGCCATGCTCAAGGGCTGATTCTTCTTGGATCGTTCCTTGAACTCCGTGAAACTCTCGGACAATAATTCCTTCTCTTCTTTCTTGGTCTTCTTGAACTTTGAATCTACCTTTCGTTGGCTCAATTCCATCTTCTACTAGGCTTTGGAATTGAATCTTCCTTTCCATTCTTATGAATAGCCTTCCATATCTTCTACCATCCTTACAGATGACCTTCTAAAAAAATTATGAAAAATCACTCACGAGCAACCTACTAATGAGATCACAAAGGAAGATCTAGGTGCCCGTAAGTACAAAGTGTCCATTAGCTTCAATTAATTCTAAAAAACTCGGGATTTAGACAAGAAAACTAAAATTGGCCGTGTAAATTTAACTAAAACTAATAATCAACCAAACAAAAGATGATAGTAAATGTGTCAGATGCATCAGTTAACGCATGAATAAAGGTGCATATTTAGGCTAAATATGAGTTGTAAAAGAGGTTTTTTTTTCTTCTTCTTGAAATTTTTAAATAGGTTTTATTAAAAGATGCATACTCTGCACATTGTCAGCATGCAAGTATATCATGTTTATACACAATTTTTCCCTTTTAAATTATGTTCATGTACATACGCTATATATGTATAAACAAGTTCCGTGTGTGATTGTGTGTGACATGTATGGGAAATATTCACAAAGGGATACCTTATCCGGCTCGACTCGATTCGGCCAAAATTGTACACTATGTATGCATCTTCATGTTCCGTGTGTGCCATCACTAGTAGAGAGCCTTCTTTTAAAGAAGGTAATAGAAGGCGGTCGCAGAAAATTGACGAGGAACCACCTTTCCTTTTGTATTCCAAACTTGGAACCTCCAATCGTAATGAATAAAATCAAAATAAAGGTGGTGAAATCACCATAAAAGGTGGCTCTAAATTAACCGCCGATAATTAGGGTTAATTAAAGGCATTTTTAGGTATAATCGCCTCTAATTAGCCCTAGTTAAAGGCGGTTATGTAGAACCACCTTTGAAGCTTAATGGTTCTGAGTTCGGACGGTGGACCTGAGACTAGTTCCAATATCATAAATACCTACGGTTTTATGTTACATGGAGGAGAATCTATTTCCGAATTCGCAAGATGTTTCAGAGCCTCCTTCCTAGTTCGGAACATATTCTTTCGTGGAGTTAACAATTTGAAAACCAATTTTGTGTTCAGAACTTGTCCAAAATTTTAAAAACAGTTCCGAGTTTGGACACTAAATCTCGGCATTTGAGGTTAGGCTTGTGTAAAAATGGAATGAATCCATTTGGTAGTATGAGTAGTACACATAGGCCTTGGCCTGTTATGTGTTTTTTTTATATAAATATCCATCATGGTTGGCCATGAAATGTAAATATATGTTGTCTTTGATGATATCAGGCCTGAAATAAACAGGTAACATTATTGATGCATACCTTGCGCTTCTTTTGGAGGGTTTGTTAACTCTGTACAATCTAAGTGTTCAAACGTATAATTGTAGTGCTAAATATTTCTTGCACTAGAAAGCGATGTTATTTTTCACTATTAATGATTTCTTTGCCTATGGAAATTTTTCTGGGTATTCTGTGAAAGACCACTTAGCTTGTCCCGTGTGTGAGAAGGACACTTCTTTTAGTCAGTTGAAACATAGTTGTTAAACTGCCTATGAGGGCCACATGAGATTTCTTCCAGAGGGGCACCCATGGCGTTTGGCAAAGAAATTATTCAATAGAAATGTGGAGGCTAGAGGAGCACCGGTGCCATTGACCAGTACCTAGAATTTTGAAAGTTTTAAGAACTTTCCCAATGGCTTTGGGAAAAAGAAATGAAAAGCTGTTATTGATGGGAGTTGGAAGAAATGCTCCATATTTTTTAAACTACCTTATTGGTAGAATTTGGGTGTTAGAATTTTTCTAGATGTCACGCACATTGAGATGAAGGTTTGTGATTCTTTGATTGGGATGTTCTTAAATATGCTTGGGAAAACAAAGGACAAGCTCAAGGCTAGGCTTGATTCGGTTGTGATGTAAATTAGGAAGAATCTAGGGCAAGTGACTTCAGGTGAAGATTGATATTTTCCCCATGGTTTCTATTCTATGCCGTAGTCGGAGAAGACATGTTTTAGCGAGATCCTTAGTAGTGTGAAGGTACCATGAGCGTACTCGTCTAACATTAGTACTTGTGTGTCAGTTGAGAAGTTGAAGTTGGTTGGGTTAAAGTGACATAATTGTCACAACTTAATGTAAGAATTAAATGCCATTGCCATTTAATCGATAGTTCCATCCCATGTAAGATTGTACATTACAAAGCTTTGTTTTTTCTTCAGGTCAATATATTGCAAATGCATTAGTATTTCAAAGTTGGATAGGTTGCAAGTTACAATTGTTAATGTTTTATGCCTGATGGAAATGTATCCCCCTTCATTCTTTGAAATTATGCTCCACTTGATCATTCATTTGGTTAAGAAGATAAAGCTATGTAGTCCTATTTTTTTGAGATGGATGAACTCGTTTAAGAGGTAGATGAAAATATTAAAGCATTTCGTGAAAATTTGGTACAAGCCAGATGCAAGTACTATGCCGCGGTACGTGATAGAAGTGACAATCGAATTTGGAAAAGATTATTTGAAGGTAGTTGAATCTCTTGGGGTTCCAACTAAAAAACATGATGGGAGGTTGAAAGGTCAGGTGGTTAGGAAGGGGAAATTATTTAGCCTAGGGCAAAAGATTTATTTATTGCACATCTTAATGTTCTTTACGACCATGAATATATAGTCCCAAATATAGAGATTCATATGGATGCCATACGTGTAGGGAACCTAATTTTAATGAAGCCCATCTCCTCTAATTACAAACTAAAAATATTTCGTCATGGTTACGGGATCACGTAGATGTAAGCGATCATCCTACAAAAGTTAAATGGTTGGCTCATAAACCATTTGGAAAAGTACTTTCCTATGGTGGCTATGATATCAATGGCTCTACGTTTGCCACAAAATCAATGGATTATAAGAGTGTCTCTCAGAAAAGTGGAGTGTCTCTTGTGTTTGATGCTTTGCATGTTGTAGTTATAGTAAAAACAATCCTATGTACGCAAAAAAGTGTTACTTTGGGACAATTTTTTTATATTTAGGATCTTGACCATGTCACTATACGACCCCTATCTTTAAATGTTAGGGGGTGGATATGAACAATGGATAGCACACCGAGAATTTTGGCTTAACCCTTGTTGACAGAAGTCATGTTGGTTGGAAGGACGATCCATTCTATTAGTCTCTAAGAAAAATACAATTTATAAGCCCTAATAGCTTTCTAACTACAATTAAGTAGATAATGACAAATCAGGGTCATCCATAAAGAAGAGAGATTTTCCTAAGGGTTTACACATATAAGGATAAATACAAGACTAGATATAGAGATACATATACATGTACATATAAAATGGTAGAAAACTAGGGTTTTAGATATGTAGATCGGGGATGAAAATAGGTGTGAAGGAGAGAGGATAATATGGTATTTATAGTCAAAAAGTAGATCAGGGCAGCGACCGATCGCGAGTCGCGACACATGCGTCACGAGTCGCGACAGACAGAGTAATCCGCTCTTCAATGTTTTCTTCTTCTTTTCTAAATGTAGCCATATCTTCTTTATGTGTTCAAGTCTTCATGGTCTTCATTTTCTTCAAAAGTAGTCTTTGTGGTCTTCAAATCTTTGAATTATTACCTTGTCTCACAAAATACCTTAGAAAAGTGATAAGAGAGCAAAAGTCGTCCTTAACTCTACTAATAGAATTTTAAGGTAAAATAGAGTATCTAAAGCACAAAATCATACCAAAATGAGTACAAAAGATCCCAAAATCACCGTATAATATGTACACATCAGTCTTCCAAGCGCATCAGGTATTTTAGGTTAATGATCTCGCTGATCTCAGGTGGGAGATTGTTGTTAAAGGGAAACGTGCCTTTTTTTGAAGAAAAAGAATTTGAAATTATTGGCTTTGGAAACACACTCAGAGTTTTGGATCTTAAAATGTTATTATGCTCTAGGAGGACGATCGAAGTCTGCATAATTTCCTAGGCCACGGTGTCACGACGAATCTATATGGGTCAACATTAGAGGGAAGATCACCCAAAGAAAAAGAAAATCAACCAAGGTGGTGAAGAAAGGGAAGCACAAGTAGTTATATGTTTTTTGCAGGAAAATTGGTTAAAGTTGTACATTATGTGTGGTTTGTGCCGATCGACGAGTTTGGTACCTTGCAATACTCGTATGCCTCTTCAATTGACATTAGTAGTAATCAACATGATATAAGATTATATCACCACCACCATCTCATATAATGTTTAATCCATACCACAAAGTTAAAGAACATAAAAAGTATGATCCAAATAACATTTTTCCAAGTACTATAACATCAATCTGAATAACACAAAAAGTGTGTCATAATATCTTTAAAACCAAAATATCATTCTTCATCATCTTCAATGTCGCCCGTCAAAGTTGATCGGTCTAGTCGAGTTCAAGAGGTCAATGCGAGGTGGCACTGGTACGCTAGCTTGATTTTTCCATAAATCAAATCTTTGCCTTCATGGTGTAAAATTCCTAGCATATCCATTTGTAGCAATCTTTTAAGCCTTTGAAATATGCATTTTTTGTACCTACACAAGTTAAAGTCAAAATTTTAGAATAACGACAAAAACGACTATGTATGTAATAGATAAAACTCAAATTTCACTAACTTGCCTCAAATTCGTGGCCTCTTACTTGCCGCTAAACCTTACACTGTCTTTATAAACCACTTAAGCTTACACAACACCCAATTCTTGTTCTCAAAGTAAGTATTGACAAAATACTTCAGCCCTTTTCCATGCCTACTTAAAGTCAACCCCTCAACCTTCCTTCAATAGGAGGGTGATCAAATTCCTATACGAGAGACTCTTGACCATCTTTCTCAAAGTGGTAACCCACAACACATGCCTAAACATTTCTTCCTTGGGGTTTATTTTCGTATCCCCAATTATGTAATAAAATAACTTGAGTGTGGGATATGTAAGCTCGATTTTGATTCTGCCCGATGTAACTAGAATTGTAGAAATGATCTCAAAGGTAATACGTTGGTCTATACTCAAATGAGTGAGACTAAAAGTTTCAACCTTTCCTGAATCCGCTTTATTGCGTTGGATATACCTCTCACTACAATCCACATGCTCTACATATTGGTAATCAACATGTAATGACCACTTCTCCCTATGGTACACGTCATCCAACGGATTTTCTATATCACGTTAAGCTTTCTTTTTAAAGAATATATCTCCTGACTGGAAACCAACCTTTAAGGTATGGACAGTGCATCATATTTAATGAAAAAAATTAAATTTAAAAATATTTTATTTGACCAAAAACATTGTTTGACAAAATGATCATGTACGTGCAAGAATTTTGGTCACACGCACGCTGCACACAAAATATTTGATGTTCTCCATTATGCATTTGTTAGCCAATGCATTTAACACATTTATTATCATATTTTCTTTGGTTGATTGTTAGTTTTAGTTAGGTTTTCACGTCAAAGGGTTTAGATGACCACTTTTAGTTTTCTTTTCAAAATCTCGTGTTTTGTAGAATTAATTGAACTAATGGACATTTGTATTCACAGGTGCCTAGATCTTCCCCTTTGATCTCATTAATAGGTTTCCCATGAGTGATTTTTCATTTTCTTTTTGTGGAAGACCATCCGCGAAGGTGGTAGTAGATATTTGAAGGCCATTCACAAGAATGGTAGAAGATATCGAAGGGCATTCGCAAAAATGGTAGTAGATCGAAGGCCATAAACTTCAAATTGTGGTAGTAGAAGGAATTGGGACCAAGAAGAAGCGTAGGGATCATTGTTAGAGGTTGCAAGGAGTTTTAGGAAAAATCCGAGAAGAATAATCACTTGAGGGTGCCGAAATACTGAGTAAATGTCACACCACATTGGCTAGAACCTTGTTTTTCTCAGTACTTCAGTGCACCCCGCATCATTCTTTACACCCTGTGGGTTGGTCTTGACATTTGTGACTTGAAACGGCGCGGGATGTGTAAGATGAAACATTTCAGCCCCATACTTAGCCAACTTTTGATATAAAAGGAGAGAGACTAATGCCGGATTTTGGCATGGCCCGTGCTAGGTGATACGGGCCATGCTAAGTCCCCTTGGCATGCGTCGTGCTAGCTTTTAGCCCGTGCCAAGCATGTGCGGTCAGCGCTGGCCTTGCCTGGTTCACTTTGCTAACTTCTTTGCCCCGCTACGGGTGAACCGTTTTTCCAATTTGGGAGTTCTTGTAGTTGATTTTATATAGATCAAGAAGAAAAATCCAACGGTGACACCCTCAAGTGCTGATTTTTCTCGAAATTTCCCCAGAACTCTGTTCAACTTTGAACAACGATCCCTAAGAACTTCTTTGGCATTCTTGAACTTTGACTCTGCCCTTCTTGGTCCTAATTCCTTCTATTACCATGATTTAGAGTTCATGGCCTTCGAGATATGATGAACTTTTTCCCTCAAGAATTTTTGTTGGAAGATTGCTAGATTTAGGTAGGTTTAAATCATAAGGAGTTCAGATGACCGTTTTCGATTTTCATGTTTAAATCCTTCATTTGTACCTTATTTTAAGGCTAATGGATTTTTTATCCCCACAAGCATCTAGATTCCTTTTTGTGAGATTAATTTTTAGATTGCTTGTAAGCACTTCAGAGTGGTTTAGTGAAGGTCATTCACAAGGATGGTGGAAGATTGAAGGCCACTAGTAAAACGTGGTAAAAGATAGAAGGGTCGAAGAAGGAAGACAAAGAAGAGGATAAATTGTGACCTGGAAGTTTAGACCAAGTTCTTAGAATGATCCGATAAGAATGAGCCTCGAAGAGAGGTACCATTGGATTTTTCTTCTTGAGCGCTATAAAATCGACTACAAGAGCTCAAAAATTGGATTAGCGGTTCAGCCTTAGGACGCAAAGGAGTTGAAGAAAAGAGAGATCGACGGGCGCGTGGCTTGAGCCTAAAGTGCAAGGAGAAATCAGCTTGCTGATCCAAAATGGCCAACCCCTTCACTTATGCGACCGCGCGCTAGAAGGCTTTCTACGCGCCCAACCGGGCGCTTTAGCCCGTGCGCCCGGTGCACACCCTACGCACCTCTGCAATACTCTTTTACTTTTCTTGATTAAATTAGGCTATAAATAGCCCTCCTTCTTCCCCATTTTTCTAAACCCAACTTGGTGCATCAAAACCCTAGTTTTTCTTCATCTTTTCTTGGTTTTTTTATTTCTTCCATGAATTCTTGTAGATTTGCTATTGGTTTTTATTATCTAGGCTAGTTTTCTTCTTGGGAGCAAATGATAAAGACTTCCTTGTCCATGTCTTGAGAATCATTTCCATCTATTTAGTGATTTCTTTATTGTCCATTTATGGAGCTTTGATGTTGGTTTTCAATTTCATTAATATGATTGGATGTTTGAGAATGTGCAATACTTGTATGATAACTTTAATAATGGGTAAAAGTAGATAATTTTTCCTCTTTTGACATGAAATCCAAGAGCATGAGTTAGAGCTTCAAATTGGGTTTTTGATTTGATAATTTCTAGATGAATGTGATGATGTTGAACTCTTTGTCATATTTTCTTTATGTAACAAATAGGAGTGGTCTATGAGCGTTAAACGTTCTTGACTAATCGTGTGTAAATGCATGAATTGGTTCAATTCTTAGGCACAGTGTAGTGTTTGTAAGTGTTACCTAGCTTGTTGATTCTTCGTACTCAATTCCATAAAAGAAGGTTAGAAGATTTATCTTAACAATATTTAGTTAAAGTAGTGAATAGGTTGTAGATAGAAGGATAGATAAGAGGCTCGGAAGTAGCATGTTGCATGTTGTAGATTTATCTTAACAATATGTTGCATGATTAGCATAGTTAATTACTTAACCTTTCTAGTTTTATTGTCTTTACTTTCATAACTTAGGAAAAACCAACCAATAAAAACCCCCTTTTTACATGATTTTATATATCTATGTATATCTATATCTAGGCTTACATCCACCTTTATATGCATGAACCCTTAGGAAAATCCTTCTTCTTGGTTGACGACCCCAATTTGCCACTATCTTCTTAATTGTATTTAGTAAGTATTTAGGGCTTATAAATTATATTTTTTAGAGCTACGGCGACGACCTCACAAATTTTGGTTCCATTTCCAGGGAAGAAGCATTCATTTTCAAGTGTTTGGGCATATTTTGTTGAATATTTGCTTGTTATTTTTATTTGATTTTTATTTGAGTTTGTTTTGTTTTTGGAGATGTATTGCCTTTATCATTGGTTTATGGTACGTACTCGTTCCAAGAACAGAGAACCTTTGTACTACGACCCAAATGCTTTATTATTCTTTATTTTTGTTCAGAGTAAGTATTGCTTGATTTCTTGATGAATTTTTTACAGAAAATCCTTGCAATATGATTATGAATTTTGAAGAAACAAATAGTGGAAGATATCACCTTGGGGGAACTCATGATAAAAAGAGAGGATCAACAATCAAGGATTTGTAGGATTTTTCATTCCGTCCATTCTACCGAGTCTTGCTATTGGTTGAGAGAGGATCACTATGAGGAGGAAAGAACCTTTGGCTTCCAAAACCAAGGGTATTATGAAGAGTGCTATTAAGAGGTTGGAGTTGTTGGTTTTCAAGATCAAGGAGTTCAAGAATGGTATCTGTACTACTATCCTTATAATCCGGAGTGGAGTGGCAATCCGGATTTGTGGTATGAGAATGCAGGGGAAAACCAACAATAGGAGCAACATGATTGGCCTTCACCACCTTATACCATCCCCTAAATCCAAGCTCAAGGAGAAGGTTTAAATTTGACAAATAAAGAGATCATAGATGCAATAGAAAACTTGACCAACTTGGCCAAGACTAATGAGGAAGCAAAACTAGAATCTACTCCAGACTCAAGGCTTTGGAGGGGCATATGAGTAATATGATGGAAGTGGTGATCCAGTTGGAAGCTCGATATTCCAAAGATACACCATCCAAAGTTGAATTCCAAGATAAGGTAAGCAAGGCCACCTTGAGAAATGAATTTGAGTTCCAAGAAGATGAGGAGTTGGTTGTTGAAGACATAGAAGTTGAGGAAGAGGTGATTGTGCTACATTCATTATTATTGCCATCATCACCCCTACCCACACTAAATGAACCAACACCACCATTTTTGGAATTCTTGAAGGAGAAAATAAGGGGGCCAAGTGATTATGCCAAGTTTCTGAACCACTATCTCCTTTAAGACCAACTCCACCTCAACAACATCTTCCTCTTGGAAGATTTATACCCCCACCTCTCTACTTTTGGATACTTATGATGAAGGGTTTCAAACCTTCACCATATGGATAACATTAGGGTCGTGCCAATGACCTTAAATATACGGAGTTTCTCATAAGGCAACCTGGACTTTTAAGTTAGGCTAGTATTTTTCTTTTCTTGAAATAAATATTTCTCAACCATGTCCTCAAACCCTTACCCAAAACCAAAAAAATACCACCACAGTCCACCACCAAAAACCACCATCTAGGAGTACTTTTAGTTGTTGATTTTTGTGGGTGTTGATCGAGGCTTGCATTGTTGTGGATTTGTAGTGGATGGGTTAAAATTTCATATTGGGCGTAGTTTGAGAACATGAAGGAGAAAACATTCATTCGGAAGTGAGCATTGCTACCATGAGGAAGGACCTTTAAGGTCCAAGTTGTGAGTTTTTTTTTTCTTTCTCCCTAATTTGTTTATCTTGCCTTTGGTTCTCATTGAAGACAATGTGTGTTTCAAGTATGGAGGGAAGAGAAATATATCTCATTGTATTGTATTGTAGTGTGCATATGCTCTAATTTGATATGTTTTATTTTATAAAAAAAATCCCGTTAATTTGAATACCCGAGAGGGAAACTTAGGCAAAATTGGGAGACCCAGATAGATCGAAAATCTGAAAGAACGACCTATGAAAAAATGAGGGTTCAAATGGTTTGGAAAAAGGTGAGGGTGAGCATTGAAAAGGAAATGTGAGAAACTGGGATGAAAATTACTCCTAGGAAAAATGAGAGAAAATGAGATAAATTGAAAAAATTATGCTTCTCTTGATTTGTCTATTGGTAACTTTTTGGGTAGAGTAAGTTAGCTTGATATTATATGTATACCTCACTCTTGTTATGGTTTGTTGTGTGTTTAGATTATCTTAGACTTTGGGCTGTCAGAGTGTGAGAAATTCTTATATCTTGGGGGCTAGGGTAGTCTAGGAATAAGATGTTGGGTATTTTGGAAAACCTTTGCATGCTAGTTTACACTTAGGTATTTTCTTGTTCTTGTTTACTCGAGGACGAGTAAAGGTTTAAATGTGGGGGATTTGATGAAAAGTCAAATGCATGTATTTTTCGAAGCATTTAGCATATTTTTTGTTATCTTTTTGTTGGAAGATTGCTAGATATAGGTAGGTTTAAATCATAAGGGGTTTAGATGACCGTTTTCGGTTTTCATATCTAAATCCTTCATTGTGTACCATATTTTTAGTCTAAGAGATTTTTGGTCCTCATAAGCATCAAGATTCCTTCTTGTGAGATTAATTTGTAGATTGCTCATAAGCAATTTAGAGTGGTTTAGTGAAGGATATTTTCAAGGATTGTAGAAGATTGAAGGTCACGAGTCAAAATGCGGTAAAGTTAGAACAGTGGAAGAAGGAAAACAAAGAAGCAGATGAATTATGAACTAGAAGTTTGGACCAAGTTCTTAGAAATATCCGAAAATAATTAGACTTCAAGGCTGGCACTATTGGATTCGTCTTCTTGAGCACTATAAAATCAACTACAATAATTCCAAAATAGGATTAGGGGCTCACCCGTAGCAACACAAAGAACTTGAAGAAAATAGAGACCCATGGGCGTGCAGCTAGCATACTTAGGCGCACCTGTGCGCCCAAAGCAGAAGGAAGAATCAACTTGCTGAGCCAAAATGAGTGACCGGTACCTATACTTGTGTGGCTCCGCGGTGGGGGCTTCATGCGCGCCCGACCTAGATCTTCAGCCCGCGCGCCTGGCTCGCACCCCTCACACCTCTGCTACACCTTTTGACTTTTCTTGACAAAATTAGGCTATAAATAGCCCCCTTCTTCCCCATTTGTCTAAGCCTGAACTGGGGTATCCAACCCTAGTTTTTCTTCATATTTTCTAAGTTTTTTCATTTCTTCCATGAATTCTTATAGATTTGTTATGGGTTTTCATTATTTAGGCTAGTTTTCTTCTTAGGAGAAATTGATTGGGACTTCCTTGTCCATGTCTTGATAATTATTTCCATCTATTTGGTGCTTTCTCTATTGTGAATTTATGGAGTTTTGATGTTGGTTGTTAATGTCATTTATTTGATTTGAAGTTTGAGAATATGCAATGCTTGTATTATAACTTGTTAGGAATGGGTAAAAGTAGATAATTTCCCTTCTTTGGACATGGAATCCAAGAGTATGAGTTAGAGCTTAAAATTGGGTTTATGATTTGATGATTTCTAGGTGAATGTGATGATGTCAAATTGTTTGTCATGTTTGTTTATGTAGAAAATAGGAGAGGTCTATGAACATTGAACGTTCTTGACTAATCTTTTGTAAATTCATGAATTGGTTCAATATTTAGACACGGTGTAGTGTTTATAAGTATTACCAAAGTTGTTGATTCTTCACACTAATGCTATGAATGAGAATTTTTTACTAAAGGGGTCATTAGTGAGGTTTAGCAAGAAATGTTGAATTCACTTTGTAAACGACTATAAAGAAGGATAGAAGATTTATCTTTACAACAAATAGTTAAAGTAGTGAATAGGTCGTAGATTCAAGGATAGATAAGAGGCTCGGAAGTGGAAATCAATTTCCCCCAAAGCTTTGTCTTTTGTAGTTTTTATCCTTTTTTATTAGTTTGTTGCATGATTAGCATAGTTAATTACTTAACCATGCTAGTTATCTTGTATTTACTTTCTTAACTTAGGAAAAATCAACCAAAAAATCCCCCTCTTTACTTTCCTTTATATATATATATATATATGTATATCTGTATCTAGGCTTATATCCACCCTTATATGCATTAACCCTTAGGAAAATCTCTCTTCTTCGTGGAAGAACCCGATTTGCCACTATTTACTTAATTGTAATTATTAAGCATTTAGTGCTTATAAATTATATTTTTGAGAGGTACGGAGACGAAATCCCAATCTACAACCATCCTTGAGAACGACCCTCGATATCTTCTATTATTCATGCAAATGGCCATCAAATATCTACTACCACCCTCGTGGATTGCCTTCCACCAAAAGAAAATGAAAAAACACTCACGGGCAACCTACTAATGAAATCAAAGAGGAATGTCTAGGCACCCATGAATACAAGCGTCCATTAGACCAATTAAGTATACAAAACACGAGATTTAGACAAGAAAACCAAAAGTGGTCATCTATATCCTTTGTTGTGAAAACCTAACTAAAACTAGAAATCAATCAAACAAAAGATGATAATAAATATGTTAAATGAATTGGCTAACACGTGCATAATGTAGCACATCAATCCCACCACACTTAAAACTTTACTCGTCCTCGAGTAAAGAAAAATGAGAAAAGCGATATGTAGCATGCAAAGAGAAGTTAGCTAATACATTCAACTTATTCCCAAGTTACCCTAGTTTTCCCATTGAAGTAAGAGTCTTACAACTCTCACACATCCCGAAGTTGCTAAAGTAACCTAACCATCCCAAAATATTATGAAGAAAAAGGTAAGCATGAAAGATAAGTGTTGAACTAGCTTATTCCCCCGAAGAAACCGCCAAAGATAATCGAAGAGATGTTGATGAAGAAGCCGAAAAAAGATGGCCAAAAATGTTGAAGTTCCTTTTCAAATTTCTCTCAATTTCTCTCAATTTTCCTAGGAGTCCTTTCGGGTTTTCATCCTAGCATTCACACATGTTGAGCTCACCATCTCACTTTTTTCCACACGGCCTCTCATTTCCTAGGTTTTCCAACCAAATCGGGCCTTAGCCTCTCATTTTTAACTTAGCATTTCAACCTATCCTTGCTTTCCTTCCCATTTTTGCCTAAGTTGGCCTTTTGAGTTTCCAACTTAGCTGGGTATATTATGATTTTTTTAATTTTTAAATTTTTTTGTGTAGCACAAAATGCCCCAAAGATGGAATTTATACTACAAAAGATAGTGAAAATAGAAAAATACACTACCACACCCCCAAAATACAACTACCAAAAAGATGCCCCCATGCCTGAAAACAACAACCAACTATAAAGTACAACATTCAAATGTGAGAAATATCAAAACAAGGGAAAAATAGAGTCATCAAAGATCATAAAAACAAACAGTAATCATATACTATGTCGAAAGCAAAAGAGATACTAACATGGGGATGTTCCAAATCCTCCCCCACACTTAATTAATGCATTGTCCCCAATGCATATAACCAAGGAAAAAGGAATAACCGAGAAATGCTCAATGTGACCTGTAGCATCTAGCCTCATGCCCCTGCCCACTCAGATCTCGATGGTTGTAGCATTCCTCGATGCTTGATGTACGCAACCCATCGATGATCTCCCTGATGCAATCCCGAAAGTGTCTCATATCTTCGATCAAGTGAAGAAGCTATCTATCAAGCCTATCAAATATGTCCATTGTTTCCCCTCATGGCAATCCAGCTATATGCCAAGGCTGTGCACTTCATTTCCAAACTTGAAGATGGAGTCTCCCAAATGGAATCTAAAAGATTTCCCCATCTGCCTTTCATTCTCTTTGGCAATAGTAGACAGGAACTCTAAGGTGTACCTAGTGTATGTAGGGGCTGACACAATCATAAAATCCCGCATACCAATCCTACCTAGTAGGACCCTGACAGGTTTGTAGAGTTTGAGACTTCTGAGGCTTTCTTCATCTACACACTTTGTCTATTGCATTGGGCGCCCTACTAGGTAACCCCATCTTTCTTATTGATCCCAAGACAGGGAGGTTAAGCCCATAAATTGTGTACTAGGTTATCCTCTATGTCTATGAGCCATGATAAATGTATAGAAGTATTGCACAAATACAGACTGAATATCTAGCAAAGTTTCACAAGCACAAATATCAAAAACATCCCCAAGCACAAAATATCATCAACCACAATATCCACCAAGAATTCCAAGCATGCAAAATGTGGTGATTTTTTTGCTCGAGGAATGTGCGGAAACCTCCTAAAACATGTCAAAGTAGCTACAACAATTGGAATGGACCAAAATTTGAGTTCTTTGGGTGAAAAAAATACAAATCTGGCCGCAGTACTCTTCAAAATTTCAGGGAAAATTTGTGAGGTTTATCACATTAAGGTATAGTTAGTTGAATAGAGTTTGGAAAGGAAAAGATTTTGGTACCTATTGGGGGTGCATCGGATGAAAATTGAGGGAGTTATGGCTAATATAGTGGAGAGGTTTCTTATGGAAATTTAGGAGAGGAAGAGGAAGAGGAAGAAGTTGGTTTGAGAGAAGCTGGGCACGAGGGGGTTATATAGGTGGGAAGGGTGGGTTTGATAGGGTGGAGAGGGAGGTGGCACGGATCCATAGGGGGAGGGTCTGTGCCAGGCATAAGGTGGCACAGGCTAGCCTCGTGCCAGTGCTAGGTGGCCCGTGCTTCGTGCAAGCTGTGACGTGGCTCCTGCATGGCACTTGTGTGACTGTTGCGTCAGCCTCGTTCCAATGGGCTCTAGCACGACCACTGAAATTTTCTTCCAATTTTTTTTCCATACCTGTACCTAAAAACACCAAAACCAAGAGTAGTACTGATCCAAATAAAATAGATGACTGTATTTCCCGAAAACACACCATGAGAAATTCATGAACTCCCAAAATTTTAAAAGAAAATATTTTTAAATAGAATATATCACATAAAGCATCGTATTTTTATTGTCGTCTTCACAACTTATCATTTCATACATTTTTGGAAAACTAAAAAGAAGAGTTTGATGGGTCACCATCCTTGACATCACCAACAACCACGTCCTTGTGGACGGGTCTCCACATTACCTTAGGCCTACCCTTAATATTTCGCGAGACATACCAAAAATGCCCATTTTTCTCAATTATTTATACATTCTTGTTGATTTTGGGAGTAAGAGGGGGTTTGTGAGTGATTAATTCCTTAATCTGCTTCTTTTTTCCGCCGCAAGTTAGTGTGCAATATAGGAGGCAAGGCATCTTTAATCACACCAAAAGAGACATGTTCATCAACAAATGTATCATTCAACAATTCATTCATATAAAATAGAGCATGCAAGTTTTCAATATCGAGTAACACCTCTTCATCTTCGAGAACCTCATTAAGACATATGACATTTTAAATCACACAAGATTCCTTATGGTGAGCACGTTCCTCACACAAAGTTATGCCTTTATAAACAAGAGAGGGATTAGGTGAATCATGCTTAGAATTGTAAATATCAAACCCAACTCTATCCATGTCATCCTCCAAGGTTAGTGTTCTCGAATGAACATCGATCTTAGTCCTTAATTTTTTGAGAAAAGGTCTCTCCAATAAAAATGAGGGTGCACCACCATCATGCGCTACATCAAGAAACCACCAATTTTTCCACTCATACCATTACATCCTTCACTTGTATATGAGGACTAGTTTTAGAGTGATCGGCCTTTTGCACGATAACCTTAGTCCCTTTAAGTTCACCTATTTCTAAGTTCTCATAAATGCACGAAGGAATGACATTAATAGAAGCTCCAAGATCAATCATAGAATTTTCACCAATTTACCACCTAAAGAAATAGGAATTGAAAACACGCCAGGGTTATCACATTTTGTGGGAAATTTTCCTTGGTTAAGATGTCGACTCCCACTCTTTTCACTTTACCCACTTTCTTAAGTGGTTTATTCCTCATCCTTGTACATGCGACTTTCAAAAATTTAGCATACAGGGGAACATGTTCAATCATGTCTAAGATCAGGACACTAATCTCAACCTTCTCAAAGATTTTCTAGATATAATCATCATTGCTAGCAACCTTCGACCTTCCCCTAAGTGCATTAGGGAAAGGAGGCATGACATTAATCCTCACTTTGGGTGTTGGAAGCTCCTTTATGGGTTTCTTCACTATAAATTCTTGCTTCTCCAAGTTGGTTTTGTTGTTGTGCACGACTAAGTTGTCCTCTTGTAGGATTTCCTTCTTGGGCTCTCTCACTTCCTTCCCGCTTCTGAACTTCAAAGCGCTAATATTCCTCGGATTGATCTCTGGTTGGGAAGGAAGATTTCCAGACTCTTTGTCCTCAAGTATGCTTACCTAGATGGCAAGTTACCCAACTTTAATCTCAAGATTCTTGAGGCTTGAGAATGTCCTGGTCCCGAGATCTTCAATCTCTCACCTTGTATGCTCCGCAAAGACATCATATTTCTTGTCCAATTGAGAGATTGCTTCAAGGATTTCCTCTTGGTCGGACTTGTAGAATGAGGCGTTGTTTAAAGGCCCTTCTCCTCCCAGATAAGGTTGAGTTGGAACTTTTTCGCCTTATTTGTACCTTTGAATTTGGTTCTCCTCGCGTCAACAAAAGTTAGGGTGATCACGGTACCTCAGGTTGAATGTGTTTGCGTAGGATTCTTGCCTTTTTCTTCCTTGGTTTCCACGGAACCCTTGTTTTTCCCCCTAGCAAACTGTGGTCTATTTTCAACATTGTTGAAATCCAATGCCTTAACTTCCACAAAGTCCTCCACCACTTGAGCGCAAACATCTGTGTGATTATCAAGATTGCAATATCGCACACTTTTGATTGTTAGACTCATCTTTTCATGAATTTTTTCATGCTAGAGGCAAGATCTTGGACTTGCTCCTCCAACTTTAGGGATTGAGATGGTTCATCCATGGCCTTCACCCTAGACCTTGTACCGAATTGCCTTATCTATTTGCCATCTCTCCAAAAAGTGTCATTTCTTCCATTGGGCTCTTGTTGGTGATTGAACCATTGCAAGCGGCGTTCACCATACGCATGTTATCATCACACAATCCTTCAAAGATATAGTAAACCAAGTCTCCCTCCTTGAATGGATTATACTAACAACTAGCTAGCAATCTCTTGAAGCGCTCCTAATAGTCGTAGAGGGACTCATTAGAAAATTGACAGATAATGAACAACTGTTTCTTTAACCCCATCGAATTCGAAATGGGGAAATACTTTTCAAGAAAGGGGCACTTCATATCCATCCATAAAGTGATGCAAATGGGTGGAAAATAATACAACCAATGTTTGACCGAATCTCTAAGTGATAAGGGGAACACCCTTAGATTTTAGTCCTCCTCGAAAACACCCTTCGATTTATGCAGGTACAAATTAGGTGAAACTCCAAGAGATGCTTGTTTGGATCTTCTCCAACCATCTCATGGAAAGTCGCCAAGCAATAAATCATGCCGCTCTTGAGTTCACACGTCACATTTGGTGGCAACGGTGGGAAGATGATGCAAAGTAGTTAACTCTCCAAGTTTGGAGCCATCAACTCTCTCAAGGTGCGGCTGTTCTCCGCCATCTCTTCTCTCTCTACGACTATCAAAAGTGGTTCTAGTAGAAATTTCAGACTAGGTCTCCTGTTCCTTCCTTTCCTATTTCCTGTGCAATTCATTGACTATGTAAAACTCCCAAGTTCTTGGCAAAGGTATGTACCATAAACGGGAATAAACAATGGCCAACTAAAATCAACACTAGCAAACCTGGTTAGAAGTAACCATAAACAAGTGGGAAAATTAAACAACAAAAATAAACAAAACAAAACAAACATAATGACAGCGCTACTTAATTTACTTAAATGTTATGCAAGTTAACTACTATACCTTTAAACTAACATACCCAGCAACGGTGCCAAAATTTGATCCGCCCCCTCCCGAGCATCATTAAACACGAGAGGACGCTGAGTTATTAAGGGTGAAAGGTAGAAATTATATGTTGCTCCCATTCCTACTACTATATTACCAAGAATGGTGGATAGCGGTAAGTAGTGGGGTCGTGCACAGAGATGTCAGGAAGCTAGTAATCTGCTAAACACAACTGTAGTCGGGTCGTCAATATGACAACGTGTTAGGAATAAACACTGTTGTGAAATTAACCATTGAGGGAAGGGGGTATAACTATCAACCAATAATGTACAATTCATGAAATAAACAATAAAAACAGTCACTCGAGGAATATTTGCATAACATAGTGGATGTTATTTCGATCATTGACTTAAAAATATACAAGAACTTAACCCTATTCTAGTGTTTGTGTCACATGGTGCAGACAATGGTAAAAACTTCCCCCTATCGGTCACATAGAGGTATGCGTATAAAATCTTTCATCAGCCTCGTCTCCGCAACTAGAGGAGTGCAACAATGGCTATGGCAGATTACGCAGTTCTGTTTCTCCCCCGAATGATTAAGTCCCGGGAGGAACGCCACGAATAAAACTACCAATAGGCCCATAAAGGCAAAGGAAGTCGCAGTCATATCAATAGCTTCTATGATTAACAAGATAACCCTAGTTTTCTAGCTATTCTAACTCTATTTGCAACCCTTTGGACCTCTTTGGTTGGCTAATTAGATGCATGGTCGGCTAACAAAATAGGTTAGAAGGTTTGTAAGTAGAGATAAAGTAGGTAGAAAACTAAGGTTCTATTGTTACTCCTTGAAGCCATCGATAAGACGATTACTTCCTTTTCCTTTGTAGACCCAGGGGTAGTTTCGTTCGTGGTGTTCCGCCCGGGACTTAACTGCACGGGGGAGAAATAGGCATGTGCAATGTGCCATAGTCATTGTTGCACTCTTCTAGTTGTGGAGGAGATACTGATGGAATATTTTATACGTGCACCTCTATGTGACAAAGGGAAAGTTTTGACCATTGTCCGCACGACATGATACAAACACTAGAATAAGATTAAATTCTTGTATTTGATGAAATTGATTATCGAAATAACATTAATCAGGTTAAGAAAATATTCTCTGAGTGCTTGTTTATATTGTTTATTCTATTGATTGGATATTTGTAGTTAATAGTTGAAAAATCCCCCCTCCTAATGGTTATTTTCATAACACTGTTTATTCAGTACACCCTCAATCCCAGTGGAGAACAGTGGGTTGCCCATAGACGTCTCCTAAAAAATCTAAGAAGTACAATGAACTTAGGATTGCATCTTGTAGGATATCCCACTGTTTTTAAGGGTATTGTGATGCGAACTGGGAACCAATAATAATGAAGTTCCACTAGTGGTTATGTTTTACCCAAGAAGAGTCGTTATCTCGTGGAAATTTTCAAAATAGACTTGTATAGATCGGTCTACCATGGAGTCTGAGTTTATAGCTCTAAACTTGGTAGGGCAAGAAACTGAGTGGCTTAGGTCATTACTGGCAGATATTCATTTGTGAGGGGAAAACCCAATCCACCTGTCTCATTTTTATGTGACTCTCATGAAGCCCTAGGTGCTGCCCAAAATGAAGCTTACAATGGTAAGAAAAGACATATACACAGTAGGTATGAATGTGTGAGAATTATGATCGAAACTGGTGTACAAGCTTTATAATTCATAAGATCAAAAAGAAATTTAGCCAATCCACTTACTAAAAGACTAAGTAGAAAGATAGTCCAAGATTAATCGAGGGTAATGAGGTTAAAACCCTGCTTAGTGAGGAATTCTTAGTGGATACTCTTGTTGTTTCTCAAATGACTTGAAGTCAAACGAAACCAAGAAAAAACTCACAAAACGTACAAAAATACCCATTCTAATGATATATGTACGTTGTGAGGATGAGCTTAAAGATCTTAATGAATCCAAGATAGTTCTAATCTGTGACGCTATTGTGGGTGGTCTAATAAATCGTTCAAGATGTGAGGTTGAAGAATGAATCATTCTAAATTTTTCCCTAGCCCTGATTGGGTGGTCTAATAAGACTTGATGGCAGGACCTACTTGAGTGTAAAAGACTTTTAAGGGTTGTCTTTGTAGAGTACTCATGAGTTTTCCCAAGGAACTGTGGCTACTATAAGTTGTTGATCACAGTACTTGTTTTATTCAAGTAAGACACGTGTTCTTGGAGTGATTAGCCAGTTTAGGCGTTCTAGATACGTTCACTCCAAAAATAAGTCGATCATCCCAATTCACTACTCATTAATTCAACCGCAAGATACTGATGCTTAAGTGTCGACCTTTTACATGCTCTGAAAAATTACCTTTTTGCCCTTTTGCATTAGTGGAGGATTATTGGTAATGAAAATGGGCTAATCATCTCAAAATGAAATTTGAAAGTAAAAAAGAAAAACTTTATCTTTACTCTCAGTCCCACATGGGATGTTTACAAGGGATGGGTGTAGTTTAAATATGGAAATGCTTCACAACTACTTTTTGTGAGTAAGAGGAATAAACACCCCTAGTGCATGCCGCCACCGCCGACCGATCGCGCAGCCCATCCAGACGTGACGAGGCGAGGCTGACGGGCGCGCAGGATCTGGTCGGTTCGGATCTTAAGCCCATGTTAATTTTTTTGTCTTGGTTAATTTGAGAGTCCAGCTTTAGGATACTTCTCAATGATTAAACGTTTTAAAATTCTATCCCTATTTTTTCTCCTTACCTTTGATCAGCCATGTTTACCTTGCTGAAACTCTTTTTTACTGAGTCATAGTTGTTCCTATATTTAATTAGTCTACTTACCCCATGTTGTTTCCGAGATTTAATTTGTCATGCAAAACTGACTCCACGTTTCTATCTAACCGGAACTACTTCCCATGTTCTAGATTTTTTATGATTCGGTTGCTGTGTTTAGTTCCCATAAAAGTCAAGTTAGTAAGAAGATCAAGACACACACTTCTCTTCTTCACATTCTTCTGCTTTCAAACTTTTGAGTTATGAGAATATTAATACGAGTTCCTCCTCACAGCTTGAGGGCAAAAGTTAGTGAGGTTCCGTTGTAACCTAGGGAAACGAACGCCTATGTTGAACCTTGAACTATGGGTTGGGCGAATTTCATTTCTAAAAGAGTGATTTCCCATGTTTATTATTATTGATCATGAAGAGAATAAATAAAGTACAAAGCATAAAGGTAGACAAGTCCTAATATAACTCTTAGACTAGTCAACAAGATAAAATCTAATCTAATCATCTAACTGATTTATTCTGACACCCATCCTCAAGCGAAGCATCAAATGTTCGTCGACGAACAGCTTGGATCTGAAGAACTTGAATAGCGAACGAAATAGCCCCTTGGTGAAGATGTCCGCTATCTGAAGAGAAGTAGGTACATGCACAACTCGAAGCTAACCGGAGGACACCACCTCCCAAATAAAGTGATAATCGATGTCGATGTGCTTAGCCCACTTGTGAGCAACTGGATTCTGAGCCAAGAAGATAGCGCTACTATTGTCACATAACAGCAACAGAGGGCCAGACAGAGGAACTCGAAGATCACGAAGCAAGTGAGTGTGCCAAACAACCTATGAAGCAGTGTTGGCTAGAGCTTGGTACTCTGACTCAGTGCCGAAACAAGAAACTGTGGGCTGTTTCTTGGCACTCCAGGAAACAAGATTCCCACTAAGAAAGACAACATATCCATAAGTAGATCGACGAGTCTCCAGACAGCGAGCCCAATCAGCATCAAAAACCCAAATACCTCAGGAGAACTAGCAGAACGAAATGTGAGACTGAAATGAAGAGTACCTCGAACATGGCACAAAATCCATTAACTGCTGCAAAATGATCATCTCTGGGGTCCTGAAGATACTGACTGACTGTGTTGACCGAGAACGCCAAGTCTGGATGAGTGATGGTCAAGTACTGAAGAGCTCCAACAAGAGAATGATACAGGGTCAGATTCCTGAATGATGGGCTGGTCGAACTGTGCAACTGAGATCCAGGAACAAAGGGCGTGGAAATTGGTGCAACATCAGACATACCAGCTCGAGTCAGGATGTCTCGAGCATACTTCACCTGACCAAGAAGTAATTCTGATGAAGTAGGTGAAACTTCAAGACCAAGAAAGTAATGGAGAGCACCGAGACCCTTAATTGCAACCTCTCGATGTGTCCGATCAATGAACTAGCGAAGAAGAATCGAGTCGTTTCCTGTAAGAATGATTTCGCCCACATAACCAAGGAGATACAGTAACAACGACCCTCTTGAAAGAAAAAA
>JAULKM010000007.1:7382986-7393579 GCA_032355605.1 Rubia tinctorum
TGACAAGTGGCTTTCCTTGTCACTTGGAAATAGGGTGAGCAATCTTGATTTACAGTTGTTGCAATTAGTTGCTTGAAGTTTGTTGTTTGAAGGATTACTATCTAGTTTGTTCGGTAGTTCATTTTTCTCAGATGATTAACCTATTACTTGCTATGCATTAAGTTATTTTATTACATGATTATGAAAAAAATATAGGATAGAGCCTTGATAGAGCACCCACTGTTTGAAGAGTTCTGGCAAAGGGATGTGGAAGAATCAGTCCGACAAGGAAATGCCAGTCCATTTGTACAAGAAGCTGTCTTACAGGTCTCAAATTGGGGTTTTAAACTTGCTGAACTCAAAGTTAGAAAGAAAATCAAGGGTAAGGGCATTTTTGGTTGGCTCAAATCCTTATATGGTCAAGAAGAAGAAATCTTGAATGGGTTTCTTGGGCCAATTCATGTGTGGCAGGTTAGTGCACTAATGTTATGCTCTATTATGTGTAAATTTTGGTCAATTTCACCTAAGATACTTCTTTATGATGAACTTGGTGTTCTGAGCCATAACTTGCTGACCATTACCACTTTGCATAAAAAAAATCATTTATGACGTGCTTGCTATGCCTGCTCTCCCATCTGGCTTGAAATTGAAGCTATCTTTGTGATCAATTGAAAAGTGTCATGAGATATTTTTGTTCAATCTGCTGTGAGTTGTAGTGTTTAAAGTTACCATGAGCAAGTTTAGTTGTTGGCTTATTTCTTCTACTGCATATTGAATTTTCAAATATTACACAGGGGGCGGATGATAAGGTTATCCCGCCATCAATGAGTGACTTTGTGCAACGAGTCCTACCGGATGCAATGGTGCACAAGCTCTTACGTGAGGGGCACTTTACTTATTTTTATTTCTGCGGTGAATGCCACGGGAATATTTTTAGCTCTGCTTTTGGCACCCCTCAAGGCCCGCTGGCACCCCCGACCCCAACCCCACCTCCAGTGGTGGTGGATACTGTCACCGTTATAGGTATTGCTGAAGAGGCAGGCACGGAAAATGTAGAAATACCCGAAGAAGGACCGAAGCCTGTAGAGACTGAGAGAGTGTCCCTTGAATGAGCCGGCTATTCTGATATTGAAGCATTGGGATTTATACAGTACCTGCAGTTGGCTTAGAGAGTTGTAACCATCAGCGTACATAATTACAGAAAGTGTTGCAGCAAAATGAGAGGCAACAGTTAAAAGGTATAAATTACAGAATTACTTGCCCGGAACTGCTTAATGACTTTTAACCAAACAAGCTGCTGAAGGCGCATTGAACAGGATGACAGTTGGGAATATATAGACTAATGTATACAGATGTACTCTGATGTTTGCTCCGAGTTCTGGAGATGAGACCTTTTGGCTATTTTATATCACCTAGGGAATCATGCAAATATGTAGAATAAATCTCACTCACATCACATGGTAAAGAGTGAATTAGAGAATCATTTTTAACCTCATTTTCTGGTAATTCGAAGACTTGAAATGTTCTAATAAACTCCAGACTGCTCCGATTCATGTACAAAAGCAGCCAAAGCAAGGCACTGATTGATGGCGTATACTTTTGAGTTCCTGGGCGTAGTTTAGAGTGCTAAACTTTCCAAGACCTTTACTTTTCTTATTGGATTTGCTGGGACTAAATTTTACAGGACGAATTTGTCATTTTTCAACTCAGATGCCCCACCGGGCCTTTCTGCTATGTCATCTACGAAGAAAAATCATTTTGTCAATTTGAGATGAGACCTTTCTGCTATAACCTCATATCTGCGGCAACGTGGGATACCACGAACAAGCTACCTAATATTATTCTCATTTATAATAGAGAAACTAATCAGTGGGAGTTCATAATGAAAAATCATAGGGTTATGGAATCATGAAATCTTCATCCCAACATGAAGTGTAAATTGTTGGGGTCTTATCTCATAGGGAAGGCGTTGCAATGGTTTGAGTTTTTCTCCTAGAAAATCATAGATTTCCATGCCTTCAGCCATAGATTGGTAACCCATTTCTATCAGTTGAGATAGTAACATATTTGCTGAAACTTCGACAAAATCCTAATGAGTCAACTGTATAATTTTACATACGTTAGATAGAAGAGGGCGTGGATGTCGTAGACAGGATGGACACGGTGGTCATCTAGGGGTACATTGAATTGCATGACCAACGAGAAGTTATATGAGAAACTTGTTGCTGACTCCCCAACCACCTATCCAGCAACTCCAAGGTATCATGGAAAGACAAGCTAAAGTGGAAGAAGCAACTGAGAATGAAAGAGAGAATGATAAGATCAATCAAAGGAGCGGGAAAAGACTTAATCCATCATTGAAGCCTCATTTCAAAGTATACACCTATCTATCATAATCAAGGATAAATATCATAGTTGTTAACTGCCACCTTCTCAAGCATTTTGCGCCCATACCAGGCAATCTGGAAAGAAGGATTTCAAACAAGTATTGTTACTTTCATAGGAATCAAGGAAATGACACATATGAATGCTTTCAATTAAAATCATAGGGCGCATTAACCGTGGGATACTTGAAGAGTACATTCTCTCCTCAAGAAGGGGGGATCAGATAAAGGATAGAGGTCCATATCAGAATCAAGTACAAGGTAACAACAATAAATGACATTAGAATGAAGCACAGGGAGACACACAAGCACCACCAAATGATAGAATGGTGAATGTGATCAACGAGATCATTTGAGATGGAATAAATTGGATTGCACGCAAAAAATCCAGACCGGTACAGAAGTCTGGCAAAACCCATAAATAAGCCTTTAAGTTAGAATAGACTATCACCTTCTCAAACACCAATGAAGTACCCAATCACATCCCACA
This sequence comes from Rubia tinctorum, assembly GCA_032355605.1. NCBI lineage: Eukaryota > Viridiplantae > Streptophyta > Magnoliopsida > Gentianales > Rubiaceae > Rubia > Rubia tinctorum. Next base: position 7,385,840 of record JAULKM010000007.1, read on the forward strand.
TTTTGATCCCATGATGGACTTTGCAGGCATTGGTGATACCCGGTCAAAAAGGGTGTTTATTGATAGTGAGAGTTGGGTTGAAGTAATGTTTTTTAACTGCTTGGACCACTTAAGGTTTAGCGGAAAGAAATTACAAAATTCTACATCACCTCTATATGGGGCCACCGGAAGAACAGGGTCTCGATCAGTAAAATCACTCTGCTAGTTATGATCAGTGATAAGGAGAAAATCAACGTGGTAAACTACATGTTTGCTATTGTGGATGCTCTCTCAGTCTCTAACGTAATCCTTGGTCACCCGTGGATGAACCAATCCAAATCTATCTCGTCCCCCTACCATTTGACGATGAAGTTTCCAACTGACAATGGCATTGCTTCGGTAAAGACAGATCAAGTAACTGATCAAATTTGTACGATAACCACTTGAAAGATCTCAATAAGGACAATCAGTACCATCTGTAGAGAGATATCCAATGCCTCGCCCACCGATGTAGAAAACATGCTTGTTCGGTCTTCTGAAATCATTGAAATTGGTAAATATTTTCCAGTCCAGGTGAAATAACAACTCCAATTTTTCTTAATAAATATGTAGATGTATTTTCTTGGCATGTCTCTGATTTGACAGGGGTCTTAACGAATTCGGAGGTACACGACCTCCACGTTGACACCACGCTTAAGAAAATTATAAAGAAAAGAAGGGTCTTTAACCCTAAGAGAGTAGCAGCCATTAAAGAAGAGTTATCAAAGCTATTCAAGGATAATGTGATCGAGGAAGTATTCTATTCGAAGTGGTTGGAAAATCTAATCATGATCAAGAAGCATGACGGAGGATGGAGAATGTGCATTGACTTCACTAATATAAACAAGTGTTGTCTTGAAGATAGTTACCCACTTCCCTCAATCGATCGGCTCGTCGAAACCATTACTGGGTATGAAGTGCTAGAATTCTTCATCGACACATAAAGGATACAAGGAACATTCCACTACAAGAAGATGTCTTTCAGACCCAAAAATACATGATCCACCTACCAACGGATGGTGGACAAATATTCAAAGAGTGGGTTGGAAGAAACGTCGGATTCTATGTGGATGATATGGTCGTGAGAAGCAAAAGTTATGAGTATTTCTTGGCCGAACTCTAAGCGGAAATTTAAACCTCAACTCATCAGATATACCATCGGCGTGGGGCTGGGAAATTCTTGGGTTTAATAGTGTCAAACAAGGGGTAGATGTCAACCTGGATAAGGTCAATGCAATCAACCAAGACGTCCAAAGACGTCCAACACCTCACATGCTTGTTAGCCTCCCTGAGAAAATTCTTACTAAAGGGGGCTAAGAAACATCTCCTTTTTTTATACAAATGAAACCAAAAAAATTTGAGTTGACCGAAGAGTGTGAAGATGGTTTTACGCAAGGTTAAGCAACATCTCAATGGGTTGCCAACTCTCATGAAACCTGAGAAAGGAGAAGTTTTGTACTTGTACATATTTGTATCACCTAAAGCAATCAGTGCAGTTCTAATCAAGGAAAAAGATCGGCAAGAACACCCTATCTACTTCGTCATCAGATATTTGCAGGGACCAGAGACGTCCTATACAACTTTGGAACAATTCATTCAATCCTTAGTTCATGCAGCTCGACGGCTATGGCCTACTTCCAGGCTCACACTATTGTGCTTGCTGAATAATCATCTGATTTGTCGGGTACTCCTTAAACTGGAATCTTCTAGTAGGAAGTGGCCAATTGATTTAGGTGAACATGAAATTCAATTTAGTCCAAGAATCACTATCAATGTCCAAGACCTACTCGATTTCATAGTGTAAATGATAAAGGATATCTAAGGCAAACCCTTCCTTGAAGATGATTAGAAATGAAAAATGTACATTAATAGTTGTCTCATGTTGGAGAGAGTGGAGTTAGAGTTCTCTTTTCTAGTCTAAATGGTCAAGATTTACTCTACGCCCTGCATTTTGACTTTTGAACGACTAATAATGAAGTAGAATACGAGGCTTTGATTACAGATATGAGATTGGCAAAAAAATAGCATTAGAGCACTTGGAAATATTCAATGATTATCAAATAGTGGTCTAACAAATTAAGGGAGAGTACGAGGCTAGGGCGAGAACCTTCATAAATATTTGGATCTAGTATATTTGATGATGAGAACATTTATAAGTTACACTTTAACTCAAGTTTCAAGGGAGAAAAATAAAAAAGACAATGCCCTGAGAAAGCAAGCATCTGTCATTTTAAACATACAATTCCCAAAGCAGCTACTGATAGAGACATTGAAGCGTTGAAGCTATGAGGAAGAAAGTGTAACAATCATAAATAAAACAGAGAATTAGATGAAAATGATCATAAGATATATATATATATATATATATATATATCTCTCTAAGGGGTGGTACACTACGTGAAGATGAGGCAAAAGCAAGGAAAATCAAAGTAAAAGTGTTCAAACACACGATACATAATGACACTTTATATAAAAGAGGTATCTAATGCCCTTTTACATTATGTAGCGCCATAGGAAGAAAAATGTCTCATCGAAGAAATTCATTAGGGAGTGTGTTGAGGTCAAGTGAGAGCTATATCAATCGCCAGGAAGCTACTTCGGTCAGGGTATCACTAGACAAAGTACATGTTTCCCAGGAAGAGAGGATGAGGATCCATGGGTCTTGGTTGTTCAAAAATGGGTAACGACCTAGTGGGGTCATTTTCAGAAGCAGCGGGAGGAGTCAAGTGTGTAATTGTAGCCATCGACTACTACACCTAGTGGGTCGAGACCGACACATTGATCAACCTACAAGGTATAAGTTTCATCGACTTTTATTGAACATTTTTTTGTGAAAGTACGATATACCTAGGAAAATTATCACTGATAATGGCAGGCAATTAGCCCATAATTAATTTAACAAGTGGATTGAGGACTTAAATATCAAGCAGAAGCTCATTTCGATGTATCACACCAAGCCAACGACCAGGTGAAAGTCACCGACATAACCATCACCAACGACATAAGGGCTCAGTTGGTGGGGGCTGAAGGTGATTGGGTGTATGAGTTACCCAGTGTACTCTGGTCATATCAGATAACTGAGTGAAGTACCACATGGGAAACACCATGCAACTTGGTTTACAGGATGGAAACGGCAATTCCTTCTGAGATTAGTCTGCCCAGCTTTCAGACAACCGGACCACATGAGGGAATAAACGAAAAACAAGTGCATACATACTTATATTTTCTGGAGGAGAAGAGAGAACGATTCAGCCTTCATCAAGTCAGAGTGAAAAATGATGAGTATTGGACCAAAATACTCTCATAACAAAAGCTTGGACTTTCGGCCCAACAAATAGGATCAAGCCTGAAGCGGATGACATGAGAGTAATGGAAGAAAGACATAGGAAGTGGGTCACGAGATTACTGTAGCTGCACGCGACACCACATCATCAACCTACAAAAATGGTATGCCCGTCAGGACCTTTTCGAAACCCATGGTTTTGTTCCTCCCCAAACTGTGAAACGCCATACTTCGAGATGAGAACTCCGACCAACACTTGGCCTCCTTCGAAGCCATAATTCGCATGGCTAGCTCAACATTGGTTTGACCCGATAAAACTTGTAGGTTCACATAGAAGACCACGGTGGATTGTTGCTATCAAATTACGGGTAGTCAACCCATGTCTCAGCGTATAAAACACATCTTCAATGTATAGAAGAAGGTAATCACACAAGAATCTAATCACTTAATACCTACAGACGTATCTTCTCCCTCATCCCTTGTCCTAGGCATCGAATTGGGTACCGACAAAGAGCTGCCTGGTTTGACTGCCCTTCTTCTTACTTGCAGGAGCAAGGTTACTAGCATCAAAAACACGTGTCAAATTTTATTGGGCATCATCAAAGGAAAACATGAAAATGTCCATAACCGAAGGGTACGAAAAAAACAATTCGTTTCTGAAGAATAAGTCATGACAAGAAATGAGAAAATCTAACAAGAGATAGAGGGTAAACTAGTAGCCAACTAGGAAGACTCATACAAAGTCAATAAATCACATGCTGGAGAAATCTACGTGCTAGAAGACATGATGAGGAATCAAGTTCCCGGGAGATGTAATATCGTCAATCTATGAAGGTAATACCAGTGAACCGCTCTTCGTTGGACTCTCCACCATGAAAATCTCGTATTCTAACCAGGGTGTAGCTTCCCTTAAACAAAAAACTATAGGCTGTAAACACTCCCATTTTTTTCTAATCCAATAGTCAGGGAGTAGTTCACCCCAAGAGGAACTATAGGGTCATATTTTTTTCACCTATAAAATTTATGTTCAGATTACATGTGATAATCTATATTGGCGAAATATTTCATCAGAGAATAGCCGCCTTCGAAAAATAACCCATCAGAGGATAGCCATATTCGGTAAACATCCCATCAAAGGATAAACTCTATCGGCAAATATCCCATCAAGGAATGGAAACCTTAGGCAAATATATCACTGAAGGATAATCTCCATCGATGAAACATCCCATCATAGGATAGCCACCATCAATAATCTCCATTGGTGAAATATCTCACTAGATGATAGCCACCATCGCTAATCTCCATTTTACAAAATATCCAATTAGTAGATAGCTATCATCATAAATATCCATCTACCGAATACCTTGTCAGAGGATAATCTCCATTGAAAATCCACCAAATATCCCATTAGAAGATACTCTAAAGGGACAAATGAAAGATTTAAGGCCTAAGTGGTGACGATCACCAGGCCGAACTGAAGCCAAACCAAATTAATATTTCTTAGATAAAAACATGAAGGAAGGTCAAGAACCCCCTATGAGGATACGATCCCTCCAATTTCTTTTGGAAATCAAATTTTCGATAGGTACACCATCTCTTTGAATTAATGTTAAGACCAATTCTTCAGACAATGCGAGGGCTATCTAAGAAGTGAGTCTTTAGGGGAAGGAAGGGTGACAAAAGCAGTAAAAGATCAACGAGCGAAATAGAGAAAAAGATGATTTATTAATCAGAAAAATTCTCGAGTTTACAAAACTAAGATTACAAATCAGGCTATCTTATCAATTACATATTTAAGTTATACCTAAATAGCTCCCATATATTGAGTAGTCTTTTCGACAAAAGATTCACAAGACTTGATCAGTTTCTTCTTGAGAAGTTTCTCCTATCTTTCCTTCTCCACCTCTTCCATTTCCTCAAAAATGCGCTCACCACCAAGACCTTTCAATCGAAAATGTCCACCTTGGCTCCAAATTTCTCAGTGAAGAAGTTAATGCCATGTAGATTAAGAAGTGGAAATGATTGTGTATTCTCCTACTGCACCATCACCCTAAAACTGCACCACCTGGCTAAAGCTAAGGGTCTCCCTCCGGATCGGCAGGAACCTTCAGGAGCCCTTTTCTCCCTACCAAGATGATGACTGGGCCATGAGTGCACCATGAATATCGCAGAAGACCACCACCTTATCGCAGTTGATAAACTTGTGTGACAAGAAGCCTACAAGTTTCATCCATATCTTTGGCATTTTGGTTGGAAAATTTTGTTGGAAAAATACCAGTCCAAAGCGTTTAGTAAACAAAATACCACGACTGTAAAACAAAGAAGAATTCTACAAATTTCAGGGGACGACAAGTCGAGCATTCATTAATAATGAGCATCCCACCCGAAACACCAAAGACTCAAATATTTTGACCCCTCAATCTCAATACTGATTTTACCCCCCCCCCCCCCCCGAGTGAAAAAATTGTTCTTCATCAAGAAGTTTGCCAAGGAGCAAGAAAGGGATCTCTAGGAAGAAAGATTAAATAGAGAGGAAACTTGAGCCTATTTATTCCAGAGCTTTATAACAAAAGAAGAATGAGTGGAAAATTGCAAAGAATGAAAGAAAAACCCTGGGTTTAATAGCAGCTAAAGGAGATCAAAAAACTCATTCAGGGCAAAATTAGTTAATGGCAGCTTTCAAAACAATAAAAAAAACATGCCATTAAGCATGGACTTTTTACCTGTCCAAGACGTTGATGCAATGTGCCTTAATAAGGGTAGCTGAAAAAAAAATAATGATTAGATTAATTGCTAATGGCAGAGAAAATCAATGTTTCATCGTCTGACTTTCAAAATTAATGATTGAGATAACCCAATGTTTTTGCCGAAGCACGACCTGAGATCTCTCGGGGCTATTGATAATGGTTGAGTCGAAGGCTCACAATATGGGGCGAATGCCATGTGACTATATTCTATCAGGGCAAATCTTAATGCAAAGAGAAGATCTCTAACTCCAAATTTGTATACGAAAACAAAATCCTTTTCTAGATACATTTATGGTATACTAAATATATGGTAAATCTATTATGGTAAAATTCTCATTCCTACATGGAATATGCATATTCACCCCAACGTGATTAGGAGAACCTCTAGAGATCCACCCCTACATATATTGTGATATGTCTCCATCGTATTCATTCAATTCTCAATATACAGAGTAAATATTTTTGGCCTGACTTTGACATCAGAGCTTCTTCTCCCTGACTTCGATGACTTTACTTTAAAGGTATGGCAGTTAGCAGCAAGCATCTGAAATTGCATTGTTGTCAGACACACATCAATTACATATAACAAATTATATACAAACATCATACTTTACGGATAATACTAAAGTAGAAGACACCACCACTTGAATATATTAAAACCCACACTTGAATTAATTGAAAATAAGTGATGATAATGAAGTTTGGAACTCCATCCATTTGAATGAATTGGGGATTATGCCTAAAGAACACCCAGTTGTTGCACACCAACGAACCACCACCACCAAAGGCAGAACCACCATGATCACACCTCATGGACCATCATCAGGTTGAGAAACCAAAGCGGGAACCACCGACATGTTGAGAAATCATAGAGGGGGCCACAAACACGATCCCACAATGTCATGTAATCCATATCAAGAAATTGCTCTAAAATTTATAATTTTGGACGAGATCCGACTTGACCACTGAACATTTCTGTTACCAAAAGAGTGGATTAACCACTGCCCAATTACAAAGAAGATTTTTTTTTGTAAAACATCAGTTGACCTGAAAATTTGTTAAATAAATGTTTTGTTACCTCGATAATCGTTAGTTAATTAATTATAGTAAATTTTGTTATCTAATAAATTATCAATTGATAAAATAATATAATAAGTAAAAATGGAATAGAACTTATAATTTCACGTAAAAGTGATTACATAATACATTCTCTATTCCTCCTTATACGTCATACTTTTCTTTTTGGGTTAGCATGCTCTCTATTTTAGACAATAATTCTAATTTTTATTTTCTAAATTCAATTTATCCAATCATTTTGTTCACCTAAATTCAAGTATATAAACTTAGCCGTATACGGAACATATCTGTCATTTCTTATTTAAAATAAGTAGGGATATATATATAACCCTACTTACTTGAGTAAGTGTCAATATAACCCTCGGATAATTTTTTAGTACAAAAACAACCATAATTAGTTGATGAAAGCGCCAATATAACCTTAAGACACTATTTTCGGTGTTGACCGCACATAAAATGACTAAAAAGCCCTTTGACATAAAACCTACAAGTGTTAGGATAATTTTTCCCCCCATCCACCACCGCCAACGCCAGCTCACCACCCCACCCAGCTAGCCCCTCCGCCACCACCTTCCACCCCCGCCACAACCAGCCCCCACCCCCACCACCACTTTC
>JAULKM010000007.1:7416568-7432660 GCA_032355605.1 Rubia tinctorum
ATTGCCCAATTCTTTAGCTAAGAAATAGTTTCTGGAGAACCCAAACTCATCTTCTTCCGGTTCGTTGGGCTCCATTTCGTGGTGTGAGGACGGCGGAGAGTGGCGGAGGCAGTCGAAGCTAATATCTTTTTCCCGCGCTTTTTATTATCGGCCCTGGCCTTTGCCTCATCGTTAATCATATTTAACCAGTCATATGTTTTACTACTTCCTATTCCAATATGTTTTATTTTTCATGATATTCAATGATTATATTTGACCATCAATATCTCTGACTGCATATACAAATTTCATATAAAAGAATTGATATTTAGAAAATATATATTAATATGAATTTAACAATATATCACATGATATATTTATTATATGTATATTAATTTATATTTATGGCCAAAATTTATCAAATTTGACTTTGAAAAAGTAAATATACCATTACTGGTGGGAGTGGGACGGAGGGAGTATGTCCCATTTCAGTTTTACTTTTAATTTTTAATAGTTTACTTGAGAAATATTTAATAATTTTTATTAATGATAATTAAACTTTTAAAATTTTGATATTTGAAAATATATATTATAACGAATATAACAAAACATCACACGAATAATATTTATACTTATATGACAATTCAATTTTAGGGTCTAGGTTAGAAAGTTTTGACTAAATGAATAGTTAAATTGTAGATTGAAATGAGACAGAGAGAGTACATATAATAATGGCAAATAAAATATCGATATTGAGAAACTAATGCTACTACGAATTCATTAATAGCACATATAATAATATTATTACTCATACATTTGTTCAAATATGTAATTAAAATTGGTTAGTGAATAGTGTCAAATACTTCATCCGTCCCAAAATAAATGGCACACTATCTATTTTCGTCTGTCACGCATAAAATGACACACTTTCATTCTTACCTAAAATGGTAAGAAATGAACTTGTACATTTACCATTTTATCCATCAATGTATTTATTAAATCCATTAGTGCTCTCATTTCACTTTGACCCAATTTAAAGACTAAACATTGCTTTGGGCCTAAAGCTGAATTAACAAATCCATTAGATGCCCCTAATTCCCTTAAACACATTCATTACCCCTGTAACAATTAATTCAAAAATACCAATAGTCATTTCAAACTTTCAAAAATCATCTCATTTACTCCTCTTTATTACCACCACCCACCCACCATCAAACACCACCAATAACGTTTCCTTATCCACCCATTTTCATTTATTCCAACTTTCTCTTCAATCCATCTCGTTTAATCCATCTCATACATACTCCATTCAGACTTCTCGATTACATATTCCTCTCAAACCAGAAAACCTAATGGAGTGTCGATCTTCTTCCCCCTCAAATCCAACTTCTTCCCGGTCGGAATTCACTTCCCATAGTCCTCTTTATCACATTGCCGACCTTCCTCAACCACTAGCCGATTCCATCCCTCTTCAAGACACGCTCATAGATAAACACCATTTCGATGATTTCACCGAGTGGATGCCGGATTCTGAGGATGAAGAAGAAATCCCTCAACTTCCCCGGTGATGTCGTAGTGTTTTTCCCAATTTCGAAGGTGCCTCAACCGTCGTAGAGAATCGGCAAGAGTTAGTGTTTTCAGATCTGGGTTGCAACGCCGAAAGCTGGACTTCCTTGGTGGAGCGTGAGGTGCAGATGCTGCCCTACTCTTCAGACGCGTTGTTGCCCTACTTGTCAGACACACTGATGTCATAATCGTCAAATGTGCCATCGGAGAATGAAGTCGCTGCTGGTGGTGTTGTCAAAGTGACCTTTGTTCAGTCGTTGGGCTACTATGCCCCCTATCGGGTAATGTTTTATATTCTTTAGTTCGTAAAATAGGGTGAATTTTACAAATGAGATCCTCATGATTATGGTTTTGATTTTTTGAACAGGAAAGTATGGTCCTTGAAAATATGAAAGCATATGAAGCTACTTCTAAAAAATATTCAAAGCCAAGCTTAAACTCCCTGCCTCCGTCATAAAGGAAATACAGTGAGACCTTATGTGTTTTGGCTCTTAAAAGTTGGGTTCGTAACTTGAAACGCCCTAAATAAAACTGTAACTGTCAAAGGTTATGCTCTATCTCAGTTAGTAATTTAGTTTCATTTGTGATTTTCATTCATTTAGTTTGTAATTAATCCTCCTCTATATGGTTCTTTGTAGGGCATGTCTATTTCTGGGGTTTAATAATCAGCTGTAAAAAGGCATAAGAAAATTACATTCAAGTTGTGTTTTTCCTGAATGACTTTAATGTTTTCATGGCCTTTTATTTTTTGAATCAGGCTGCTGTTGTAGAATGTTGTTCGTTGGATTTTGTGAATCTTGTTGTATGTTGGCTTTTATGTTGGATTAGTGCATTATCTTGTGAGTAAAGTTGTTACTGGTCATATGTTGTTGTTGTTGCAATAATTGTGTGTGCTGAACCATTTTGTTACGACACTGAAGTTCTTTCGAATGACAACCTCATAAGTGTTGCTCATTAATAACGATGAAGCCAAAAACTAATAATGTTTGCTGCTGGTTAGTGGCCTAAATTGAACCACTAAATGTGTGTGTTGTATGTGCTGCTAGTTGTGATGTGTTTACATGTGCATATTAATTTGAATAAAACAGTAGCCTTAATTACAACAATGCCTTACATTGAAAATGATATGTGTTCCAGCATAAACATGTGCATTGTCTATAACATGTTTACTACTAAACCAAAAGCATGCAACACTACCATTACCAAAAGTACATAATGTTTTACAAGTAACTAACCCGCAAATGTGTCATTTTCATAATGGCTGATATCTTGAATTAGTTCTTCTATTCTTGTTGTTCTGTTATGGGCTGTGAGACAAGATATCACATTCTTAACCAACTCTATGTCAACCTGTAAATCATTGGGCAGCAATCTCATTCTTGCATGCGCATCCTTTTTTAGTGTGGGGAGGGGGAAATTGTTATGACCAATTGTTTTCATTACCTCTATCATAACAGCTTGAAATGATATGAAATTTTTGTCGAGTGTTTCTGGTTGTAAATCTGCATATGCCTTATCCACTGCATGAACCAGCTCCTCAACTGTTTGGCATGCTTTTTCTTGTTGTAAACTCTGAATAGCCCTGAAAAAACCCAAGTCTAAAATTTTGAGGTCGGTGAGTTTGTTGGCTGGTTGTCAATAAGAATTTTGAAGCCATCCGAGTTAGCCACACACCTAAATTTTAGGTCACCATACAATATGTAGGGTGTTGCATTGTCTTGTTGTAGATAAATGTTCTTACTTACATTTCTTGGCCACTTCTCCTTTATTGCTGGAATCACTTGTTTGATGAGACAATCTCTTATTTCATCACGCACAACCTTAACCTTCGCCTTTGTTTCGGTTGTGCCTTTTGGACGGTTCTTGCTCTTTCTCTTAGCTTCCACTAAATTAATTAGTGGAAAAATACATATTTTCCATCGAATAAGACATCCCCATTTTCAGCAATAATTGTCCTAGCAATCGCACAAACAAACATAATTTTGGGTATGTATGATTTGTGTTGACATGTTCTAAGTGAATTTTCCTCCTCTGGTAACAGAATGTAATTTGATGATTCCTCGGGCAAATAAAACCATTTTTCATCCAAATGCACCACATTATACATGCTATTGAATCTAACATTTGAGGGGTGCATATCATACCTTAACTTGGAGCATGCAAACTCTACTATGTCCACCTTGTTTTCTTCTCTCAAAAAGGGCTTTATTGCACTTACATGCTTCCTTAAAGATCTTTCTTTGATTAGTCGATGTATTGTGCTTTTGCTCATGCCGCACTTTGTTGCTGCCCTCCTGCATGTTTTTCTGTATGATAATGGAATAGCTTTGAATGCTTCTTTATCTAGCACCTTTCTTGGCCTAAACATTCATGGTTTCTTGCTTTTAAGATGAACTGCAATGCCTGTTGCAAGCTGAAGCTTTACATCAGACCAGATATTGTTCACAGTGCGCGTACCGATGCCCCAACGAACTATTGCCTCCAGTTTTCTACCATGGTCAATTTTGTCATTGTCTTGTGTAACCATGAGGAATTGAGCAATTTCATTGTGCTCAGCCTCACTGAGGTTTTTGGTCCTCGTCGGAAAAAACAATTAATGCTCATTGATGAACTTTTCTTTCAACCAAGTGAGAAGATATTTTTGGAAGAGAGGGAAGCTGTAAAGTGGGTTACTTTATGCTGCCATTTTATTGTTGTAAATGTAGACTAAATAGGGTAGGACTAAAGTAGTCTTTTTAGGAGTTCTGCTTTTATTTCCCTCTTATTTTTTTGGAGGGAACTGAATTTTTTTTGTAGGAGGGAAAAATTAAGGGGTGTACAAAAAAAGTAATTGCATATTTGGATTTATTCAAGCCAAATTTGACTGCAATTTGCACGTGACTCAGCAGACCAAAATACCCCTCAATTATTTCCCATCAATACCTCCACTGCAGCTTGTATAAAATACCGATCCATATCACATGGTGTCATTTATTCTGGGACAGGGGAGTAGTAAAGTGTGAAATTTGAGTTGGGATCGAAGGTGTACAGTATATATCATTCTTTTCAATATATTTATGCTTCAATTATATTCTGTTCAATCCATTTCGTTCAGTAAAATATATTTACGCTATTTATATTAGTTTCAAGATTTTTTAACGGGTGTCTATAAGCATTAAAAAAATAGCAATAGGGGGCGAATGTGGATTTTATTCCTCCATATCCATATTCAACTAAAATTTTCATACACATATCCACCTCATCACTTATAACAGGTGCGATGCATATCAGAACCACCGTAAAACTGCACCACCAGATTCCTAGAACAGTCTGCAAAAAAGAGCCTCTGAGTGTTTTGGAGAAAAACTCTTTGAGAATCAAGTTAGTGTTTGTATGAGTGTAGGTGAACAATGAATGAATAATGAATAAATTATTTTAACTATTATGCATTTATATGGTGGTCATTCCTAGGTAGGTATAAGATTTTATTTTCTTGTGGAGCAAGTAGTAGAGTTTTTACCACGTTGAATATGCTCAACCTGGGTTATGAGGCATTGGGCCTAATCGGCTCAATCAACTATTTCTTGGACCCCTTTCTTCCCAAATCCAGTACCACCAAGTATCATCAATAGCCCCAGGAAGTTGAAGGGTTCCTCGAAAAACATGGAAGCTTGATGGAGAAACTTCTTTAGATTCTAAAGATGAGAGCGGTCTTTAGGTCATCTACAATGATATCTCTTTAAACTTTTTTTAATAAGAAACACTTCTTATTTAATGAGTATCATTGTGGATTTTAAGAGTCACTCCTTAATAAGGAGTTGCTACTTAGTTAGGGAGTTGATACCTCTTTCTTTGTGCAAATACCAACCAATCAATGAATGTCATTTAAAATGACTTGTTTTATATTTTTAATTAATTATAATTAAAAATAATTGTCTAAGATGTGCTCCTTTGATCCACTACAATTGTTGGTAATTTATTTGTATCTAATTTTTATTAAAATTTAAGATATAATACTTAAGAAGTGCTCATTAATTCCACTGGCCCTATGAATGTTCCAACTTTCTCGAACTTCAACTTTCTCGAACTTCAACTTTCTTAGTTTGGGAGAAACATTAACCAACTGATAAACTAAAAAGACGTTTATCGCGTGTCAAGTCATGTTTAATTGGGAGACATGGCCCGTGTCGAATCGCATTTAATAGGGGAAAAGATTTCCCACGCATGCACGCTTTCCCAACTCCTCTTAACCGGGAATGCATTGATAGGTAGCAAAACAAGTTGACCGAGAAATGCATTAAAAACACCAAAACCAATTGAACGTACTCTTTGAACGGATTTTTAGTGGATTTCACGCCCTATATTTTGGGGCATAGGACATGTATATATACCTTATTATAAGCGCCATATAATAGAAATTATTTATTTTTTAATTGTGCTGTTAACTGGAGATAGTAAAATTATTTTGATTAACCTAAACCCAAATTATCTAAAAATAACATACTAACATTATAGTAAGGTGTTAATGATTTAATTCTTTAATATATATAATTAATCATAACTTATACCAATATTATAATATGTTACTGATTTTAATTCTTTACTATATACAATTAATTATAACTTGTTAATATATATACTTCTTAAGATATCATTAAAATCATAAATATCTCATTGTATAATATATATATATATAAAGAGAGGGAGGGTGGGATCACTGAACACTCATTTAAGTGAGAACGCATAGTTATGTTATGTGAGAACACATCCAAGCCATACAATCATTAATCTAACGGCATACATTATTCTTTCTTTTTGCCAAAATATGTCTTCTTCCATTATTCTCTTTTGCGCTGTTAATTATTTGCATTCCTTAAATTAAGTATTTACTTCATTTACCATCATCAATCACGCAAGTTGCAATTGGCTTGGAGTGATTGGTTATTATATATTTCATCCGTCCCAATTTAAGGTTCCGAATTGCTTTTTGCAAAAACTTTAAAATAAGTCTATGTGACATATTTTTAATGAGTGATGAGGGTGGACCTACACAAATCAAATGAAAAGAAGAGTTATGACTACATATTTATGACTAAATGTAGAAAGTTTAGAACTAGAAAATTTATAGTGAGACGTCCCAAAAAGGAAAGTAAGAAGTTTATTGTGGGACGGAGGAAGTACACTTTTCTTCTCAAGTCGCTGGTTACAATTTTAAATTTTGTTTGTACTTTAAAAATCAATTTTTTATAGATCGCACAAATTATATAAGAAGCACTTATATGTTACATTTGAAACACTTACAAGCAATAACTGAAACACCTACGAGTTATACTTTAAGAATCCAATTGTTTTTATAGATCGCACAAGTTATAAAAGAAGCATCTACATGTTACATTTAAAGCACTTGCAAGCAATAACCGAAGCACCTACGAGTTGTACTTTGAGAATCAAATTGTTTTATAGATCCCACGAGTTATAAAAGAACCACTTGCAGGTTACATTTGAAGTATTTACAAGCAATAACTGAAGGACCAACGAGTTGTACTCAAATAATCAAGTTGTTTTTATAGATCGTACACGTTATAAAAGAAGCATCTACATGTTACATTTGAAGCACTTACAAGCAATAATTGAAACACCTACGAGTTGTACTCTAATAACTTGGCTCAGCGTTGACTCAACTTTTGTAATTGCTACGATAATAACTTGGTGCTTTAATTTAACACGTAGGAACTTCTTTTCTATTTTGCTGTAGCATATTTCCTGCTTTGTACGTAGCACTTCTTCAGGCTCTAGCTAGGATTTTATTAGCTGAACTGTTTCAATATTGTAATAGAATTAAACTATTGTTTTCATTTTACAAGATTTGATCCATGCAAAGGGATTCAAATACTCTAATAGTCTAATTCATGTACAAATGTGTGAGGCAGAAAGACATATATTGTGAAACGCAATGAATCTGTTGAAACCTTCTACATATCAAAGAAGAAGAGAATTGAACCAGTAATTAAAGAAGAGAATAATAAATGTTGAAGCCTTCAGAAATAGAGTAACTTTAAAAAAAAAATTTAGTCTAGACATAAAAGAAACAAACATATATCCAGTAGATTTGTTTGCATGTATGTAGATTAATCTGAAAGGGAAAAAACATTCTGCCAAAGAAAGAAAGTCTACTTTCATAATTGGGTACATCTTCATTACATACGACAGAACAATCAGAATATGCGGAACCATGCATTATAACCAACACACACTTAAGCGACCATACTTAAGCTATGAGTTCACAAACAACAGTAGTCAGAAGGATAAGGGTAACGTAACGGTGATTCTTTTTTCCTCGCAGATTTCAACCGAGTGATTTTAAGATGCACAGGAACAGAGACGGCAAGACACGTGATGACAAAAGATATCCAATAGTGTCTAAAATATAGGGTTGAGTATGATGATAACAAGTGAGCTGAACAAGAAGACCCAAAAGATAGCGACCGAATTATCAACCCCGCACAATATAAATGGACAATAGCATCAATCCTCTACAAAGATATAGTAAGCATCAATGGCTGCAGTTAAATGAAAGGAACTAAACATGGCTTTAAATTATGCGGCCCGTATAAGTGGATTGATTTAACTACAGTTTTAGCAACATAATTGAACACCATGCACAATTGAGGCCATTGATTTTCATGTCAGCATGATTAATTCGTACAAGTAGTGAGATTTAATTACAAATAGGCACACAACATTTAAGTGGTTTTGAGGTATGAAAAGAAAGAAATGTTCAAAGATTGCTGAGCTTCTTACGCTCTGCCTCTAGGATAACACATAGAGGTTAAAATTTAAAGCAACTTGTAACTCAAGGTTAAGATGAGCAAGGAAAATTTGAGATGGAAAAGATTAACAACTTTGGTGTACGAGCATCATTTGGAGAAGATTTATTTCTCTGCACACTAACCCCATCATAAAACCTATCTTATCAGTTATTAGTACATGTCTATTTCAGCCCCATTTTATCAGTCAAATTGTACAGTTGAGGAAGATTCCACTATCAGCCTTCACACAATCGAATCAGACACAAATGAGGGAGATGGTTCCTACAACCAACATTGACTGGGAACGGTATTTCACTGTTTTGTCATCCATATCTGTAAATCCTACAAAATATAGCCCACATAGCAGCCAAATCATTCATTCGTCACAAGATATTAAACAATTCTGAAATTTAATACATACAGGTGAAAGAGTGCAATCCAAAACCCCAATCTTCTCAGAAATGGCAAATTAAAGTAGGAAAAAATGAAATTGCCTCACGTGAATAATCATGCATACATACATATATATATATATAGGCATAAAGACAAATATCAAACAGGTTACCTGCATAAACAGATGTTGATGTGAGATTAAAATGAATAATCTACCAAGTTAAGCAATTATCAAACAGGTTACGTGCATAAACAAATGTTGATGTGAGATTGAAAGGAATAACATGCCAGGTTAAGAAATTGTACCGGAGCTGAACCGGGGACGATGCCTGCTACCAGAGCTACATAAAGGAAACAACTTTTTGACTGGGTTTGCCGGAATTCGTGGCCTTGGCAGGACGGCTGAGGATTTGGCGGCAACGGAGGCAGCGGCTGCCATGAGATTCCTGCGAAGTGCTACAATGGCACAACATCATCATCATCTTCCTTCCTGAATTGTTTGTGTTCTTGAGTAGGCATACAAGGTCTATATCCCTCTTTCCGTTCACATCGACGATATCTACATAGGTGGAGGATTCGATCAGAATTCTCACCACCTCTTCTGCCGCTGCGGAATCGCCGGAGAGGCGGAGATGGCGCAGTGGAGCACGGTGGCTCCATCGGAACCGGAAGTTTGATAATTAACATCAATTTCGCCTTTCTGAAAAATGAAAAGCGTAACCGGAAATTAATTAGTTTTAATGCTGATTTTTTTAACAAATCCCAATCCTTGGTTTATCTATATTGATGGCCAGGATATGTTCTCATATAAGTGGTGGGTGTTCTCACATAAGATATGTGTTCTCCCCTGATCTCAATTCTCTCTATATATCACTAAAGAAAATTTAAAGAAACACATAATCTGAAATTAAAAAATCAATTTTTTATACATAATTAGTACTTCTGATAGAAATATGTATATATATAATTTATTTATTTATTTATACATGACAAACTCTTGTTTTAAACCGACTAACTATTAAATGAGGACATTTTATAATCAGTGAAACTAATAAGATCATATAATATTTACTTTTAATTATTGCAATGAGATACATATAATTATGATAGTCTTTTAAAATGAATCTCAACATATAAATAATTAATTTTTTAATAATTTGAATGAAATATAATAAAAAATAATCAAATTTTATTGTATTTAATATTTAACGATTTTTAACTATCTCATATATTAGTTTCTTAGATGACTAAACTTTAAAATGTGAAATAACATTCTTTCTTTTCAATTTAAATGTAAGACACAACCTTTAAAAAAACCTTAATCTTAATACTTGGATTAGAGATTGGTGAGCTTTGCTGAGTATTGGTGTAAGACACAGCATGTAAAAATAGAAGTCAAACGACACTGAAAACCTAAGACACAACATGTAAAAACTTAATCTCAGTGTCGTTTGTTAATTTTCCAGGAATAAGTCAAACGACACAGAAAAACTAAAAAAGGGCGTAGTTGCATTCCAGGCTTTGAACTTAGGAGGCCAATCTATTAGCAGATGCTTAATAGAAGTTTTTGGCGCTGTTCTCTGATATGGAGGACTAAAATAGATCATTATCATCTTTTTCATAAATAATCAAGATATCAAAAGATCGATAGATGTTTCACAATCACAAGCCCTGTAGGAGAAATCCATAACAGTTTTCTTTAGGTAACATACCTAACTTTTTCTTAAAGGAATCTCTTAGATGTGGAAAGTATCCTAAAAGACTTCAGCTCTCTCATAAGATAACGCAAAATACAACTCATCTTGGCTACGAAACAACAGGAAGATCTTTGAATAGAACTTTCTAAGACCAGAAAAGAAAGTTACCATAAAGTGTTTTGAACACTCTTACCTTTTGCAGCCAACAAGGAACACATTCAATTTCTTCTGCGGATCATGAACACTGTCAGTGGTTTGCAGAAATAATGAGAAAAGAAGTTCAGGTTATACTCTTCAGCTGCAAGATTGGCAAGACAAGTTACTGGGTTAAGAACATTTTCACTGCAAAGATATAAAGTGAATCCTATTTAAATGTGCTAAATATGTGTTGCTACATTCATAGACTATTTAAGGATAGTTATTTGGACATGGTTTAGCAAGATTATTCATGACAGATTTGAAGTGAGAAATTTTACTTACTAAAGCAGGTGTGTATCCAAAGGTAAAGGAGCAGGCCGATACCACTGACTACCTATGAAAACGGAATACTGTCTACCAAGCATACACTTAATTCTGAAGAAAATTGTAACTGTATATGCGGGTGTTAGTATTCCAAGTGGCATACAGCAGAGGACCATAACAGTAAGCAACATTTAGGTACCTGAATCGCGTTTCATATCGTGAGTTCCTACTTCCTCCAATCCCTTGCAAAAGCTCCCTATAAGTAATGTCACCTAACAGATGCTTTTCTCGCAAGTTATCCAATAAACTCATAGCATCCTCCACTCGTTTTTGGCGGCAAATCTCATCAAGCACAGTCCTGTAGGTAATGAAGTCAACCGATCTTTGGTTTTCAATCATTTCCCACAAGCACTTCACAGCTTCTTCAATCTCTTCCCCTAATGCCAATGCATTCACAACGGAGTTGTAAGATTTGACACTAGGAACAAACCCCTTCTCCTTCATTTCCGCAAACAGCTCCATAGCATTCTTGGTCCGCCCTTGTGCACAAAGCCCATGGATCAAGTAATTGTACGAAAATGAATTAGGCTGGCAACCATAGACCACCTCCAATTGATGAAATATTCTGAGGGCATCATTGACATGTAGCGACAGCACATACCCCTTAATCAGCGAATTCAGAGAGTAAATATCCGGCTCTACCCCATCATTTACCATTTGTCTAAACAGCAACCTAATCGTGTCCATATACATGTAATGCACATACGAATTCGTCCCCCTACCCAAAAATGCTGTAAAAAGAATATTATAAGTTGTAATGGACGGCTTACAGTCCAAATTCCTCAGACTCTTCATGTGCTTATAAACGTTAACGGCCCGGGTCAATTTCCGAGCTTCAGTAAAGTAATATATCATGGTATTATAAAGACCCTCGGAACCAACAGTACGATCAGCAAGAACCTGATTAACAATGACATCCATTTCCTCGTACCATTTCGCAGCGCCAAGCTTCTTGATGGTGATATGGAAAGTAGAGACCGTGTGTCTGAACCTGTGCTGCTGTGACGCCCAGTTAAACACCTCGAGGCATACGAGAGGATCCTCCTCCATTGTGATGACATTGCAGAGCTCCTCAGGGGTGAACCTGGGAAGGAGCTTGGAAATGGCCCTTTGAAACTGCCCTTCATCCAGAACTGGTTTCGCTGCGGCTTTCGCTCTCCTGCTCATTCGCCTTCGCAGAGATCTCGTAGGAGGTCCCCTCAACCGCCGAATTGGGGAGGAAGAGTAGCCTGAAAGTTGCATAAGTGTTTGGGGGCTTGGATTTGAAAGAAGTGTAGAATTCCATAAGCACCCAATTGGATGAAAAGCAGTATAGTAGATTGAAGAACTGAGATGGTGATGGTTTTGTGAGGGTTTAATGGAGGAGATGTTGCAGAAAGAGAGGTTCTTGGAGCAAATCCGAAGGAGATAACTTCTGCGTACTAACAAAAACTGCATTATGCGAAATCAACACAGGGAACTGATTGAAATGAAGCCCAGAAGGGCCGGAACCAATGATTGACAAGGGCAGCAAATATCTGACCTTTGGTAGAAGAAAAGCTGCACAGACGGCAGAGAGCGTGTGTTTTGCATCCCACCAACGTTTGAGCTGAACCGGCAACAAGCAATAAATTACAAATATCTCCCCTTAGTCTCAAAGTTTAGCACTTAAGCCCATTTTCTTTTTATCTCAAATAATTAAAATTGAATATTAAAATGCGAAAATATAGTAAAAGTACTGTAAAATACTGTTTTATTTTAGGGTAAAATACATATATTGCCCTATTATTTTTCAAAAGTGTCAATATAACCCTGTATAATTTAATAGTGTAATTATAACTCTAACTTTTACATCAAATGTGTCGATATAACCTTTTGACACTATTCCGACAATGACTTGGTATTTTTCGGCATTGACCAAATCTTAAAAAACCAAAATATCCCTAGTCTTAAAATCTACAAATCTAATGACAAAAATGCCCCTATGGTTCTTCATTTTCTTCATCTCCGCAACCACAGCCATTGCTCCACTGCCTCCTTCGTCGCTCCGTCGCCGCTTCGCCGCTTCCTCCACCTCTCCGCCGCCAGAATATGGATTTCCGCCTTTCGCCCCCGGAACCTAGATTTTTGCCGCATTTGCACCACTGAACCCACTCCAAAAATAAGACAGCGCGCCTGATTTACAGTGGCTAAAATAAGATCGCTGCCTGATTTCCAATGGCTGAAATAAGAAGCCATGTGACTAATACACATTTGATACATGTATGCATCTCCTTCCCTACCTATCTCTAAAGTAATAACAGCATATGAAATTGTACAATAAGTGAATAAGAAAAAGGAAAGAACTGCAGACTTGGAAGAAACTCTGATTAAACCCTCTTCGTCGTTGCTTGATTAAATCTGCCTCCGCTGCTGTCGCCACCTCCGCTCTTATCCGGTGAGACTCACCTTCGTACGGGCTTAAACTCACCGCGATTTTCTTATCTGGTGAGCTCCGTTCTTCTCATATTTACCCTTGACAAAGACCCACCACCACCATCGCGACGAAGACCTGGAGGAACCCGACGAAGACCCGCAACCACCACTGCGACGAAGACCCAAAAGAACCCAACGAAATCCACCACCACCGCAACAAAGACCCAGGGAACCCGACAAAGACCAGCCACCATCACCGCGACGAAGACCCGTCAGATTAGCCACCCCTTGAGCTCTAGCCCGCCGACTCCAGTCCATTCCGATCAGATCCGGCGTTAGTAAACCAGTCGAGGTTTTCAATCGCCGACGCCTCTTCCTCTCTTAATGTACTGCACCGCTGCCGCCGGAGCTTGGCTGGGCCATTTCCAGTAGCAAAGTTTTGGGGGGAGGCGTAAGAGTATGGCTGAAGCAGAGGGGGTGGACGAGGAAAAGTTTGATCTGGTGTGAGAATAACAAGAATTTAGGGTTTACAAGCAATATAGTTTTTCCAAGTTTTTGAATTTTTATTTTAAAAAAAATAAAGGTAGAATAGTCAATTCTCAAATTTCCGGTCAAATTCAGGTTTCTAGGGTTAGATTACCACTTTCGACCAAATAATAGGGTTAGAATTGCACTTTCAAATTTTATAGGGTTATATTGGCACTTTCGACCAAAATATAGGCTTATTTTAGCACTTAACTCTTTATTTTTATTTTTAGAGAAAAGTGCTTTTATAACCTTACCTAATTGACATAAGTGCCAATATAACCTTACAATGTTCGAAAGTGCCAATATAACCCTGGATAATTAGAGTAAGTGCCAAAACTTATAGGAATGTGTTGATATAACCATATAAGTTTTAGGAATGTGCTGATATAACCCTATAAGTTTTAGGAATGTGCTGATATAACCCAACCTGTTACTAGAGTGGTGCCGGAAATGGGATCTGAGGGTTATATTGGTACTTACTATAATTGGTTAGGGTTATTTTTGCACTAAAATTTATCTGAACGTTACATCGATATTTACTCAAGTATGTATGGTTATATTGACACTTTACCCTTTTATTTATAACAACATGCGTTGTTGGGCCGTGATTAGTTGGTAATTATATTGTGTTTACATATCATTTTCAAAACCATAATCCCACAAAAATGAAGAAAGAAAAAGTAGGTACACATTCTGTAGACAAAATTATTTTTTAGTCCCCAACATATATCACAATTCCATCTTTTGGTTCCTAATGCCAATACCGCATTTGTTCATCAACCAACAAATACAAAATAATTTGTTTGGTCCCCAAACGTGGTTTTTCGGAAAGACTAAATTGGTTTCCGATAATAACTAGGGGTATTTTCATAATTTTACTAATTAAATGAATTTAAAATTTTAGAAATTAGTCGCCGGCGAGCTCCTGTTACTGTTTCGTCTCCGCAGCGGGTCTCGTCGTCGCCTCATTTCCAATTTGTCGTCGCCTCGTTTCAACTTTGCCGGCGACCTAGGGTTTTAATTCCATGCTGCCTCGTCATCTTCAATCCTCGCCGCCTCGTTGTCTCACTGCCTCGCCGTCTTCAATTCCTCGCCGCCTCATCATCTTTAATTCCTCGTCGTCTTCAACGATCCCTAAAGGTTAATCGTTCTACAACCAACCCTAGCGGTCGCCTCGCCGTCGTCGCTCTGTAACTCTGCAACCACGGAGACGGAGCACCTCGTGACTCTGCAACCACGACGAAAGAGCGCCTCGTCGAGGGTCGCTACTCGTCGGAAAATTGAGAATTGGGGGTATTGGAGGAGCAGAACGGCGAGGAGCTCAGCTCCAGCCTCCTACCGGAGACTCTGGCACAGCTCTGCAATCACCATGGCGCCGCCGCCGCCGACTTCTCGAAACCCTCGGTTTTTACTCTTTTTTTAAATATTTTTTAACTCGGGGGTATAATGATTATTTTACATATTTTCAGCCAATTTTGCCATTGACTTTACCTGAAAAATACTTTTGGGGACCAAACAAATTATTTTGTATTTGTTGGTTGTTGAACTTACGCAGTATTGGCACCGGAGACCAAAAGATGGTATTGTTATATACGTAGGGACAAAACAAGAGTAAAATGCTTAGATGACTTCCAATTCTTTCGAAAATGCAAATATGACCCCTAGTAATTCAAAAGTGCGGATATTCCCAAGTCTGGAAAGAATATGTGCCATTATACCCCAGGTATAGTTGACCGGCTGTGACTCTCAAATTTCCGTCATTGACCGAGGATGAATTTACCAAAATACCCCCATTTTATTCTGCTTTGTTAATCAGTATTAACTAGTGGGCCCTACATGTTTGATATGGTTAATATAAATTGGCGTGGAGCGGCTCGTATGTCTCAGCCGTTTCAGAGTTTCATCCTCGATTTGATTTGGACGGTTCAGAGCTCCATGTTCGCGGAAATTTGCAAGGTTTAGAGTTTGAGATTGAGCTGCATCTTCAATTCGTGGTCTACTACAGAATAGGTATGCTTTGGAACTCGAACTTGAATGATATATGAACCCTAATTTTATTTCGCTCAATTAGGGGTAATTGATAATTGGAAGGAGAGTGCTAATTCTGTGGGGAATTTAGGGTAGTGGTTGGTGTCGTGAATATGGGGATAATTTGTTTAGTGATTTTTGTTATGCAGCCGACATGGAGGGTTCAAGCTGCAGCAATCGCATCCGTCGCGAGCGTG
>JAULKM010000007.1:7477136-7500398 GCA_032355605.1 Rubia tinctorum
AAGCCTCACTAGTTGACCTGAGAAACCAAACTTGAGAAGGATAGAGTTTAAGAATCCCCAAGACACCATATCAAAAGTTTTATGCATGTCCAACTTTAAAATGAGGTTCTGGTTATCTTAACAATTGATTTTAGAACACTTGATATGTAGCATGGAGATTTAAGGGCGTGCCATATGTGTTGGTATATAAACTCATATGAGTCAATATATGGGTTGAAACCCGCAGGTTTACTCATATGGGTCAATATATGGGTTGAAACTCGCGGGTTTACCCATATGGGTCAATATATAGGTTGAAACCTGCGGGTTTTACCCATACGAGATGATACATAAATTCATATGTGTTTATATATGGATTGAAACCCGCTGGTTTACCCATTTTTGACCCGTGAGTTGAATGACTTTCAACCCGCGAGTTGAGCGGGTTTCAACTAGACCCGTTTTGGCCTGACTCATTTTTTACCCATCATAAAATGGGTCATACCCATAAAATTTTAATTACCCATTTTACCCAACCCGTATTTGACTCGTCCACCCATTTGCCACCCCTAGGTCTAATAGTTCTTGAGTCCGAAACGATTTCTAAATGGGTCTAACATTCTAAATATTTTTCTTCATTAAATGAAACATATATGAGAAAGTCTCCTGTTAGATCGACTAATGGTTAGACCAACTATGAACAAAATTATTTCAATAAATTTTAGGGTCAAAATATAATTATATACACATTGCAATAAATTTTAAACATTTTTAAAAAAGTTATAATAACCTTGTTGCAATAAATAAAAATAAACATCAAATCACTCTATTAGTTACATCAGTTATAAAATGATCTCGTTTAACGGTTAGTCGGTCTAAACAAGACTTCTTGAACATAAATTATCCTATAAACTAATAATTCAAGTTCAATGTGCACTTGAGTTAATTCTTCAAGAAAAAATATATACAATCCATAATGCTTGTTGAATTGAAAATAAATATACATAGATAATATGAAAGTTATTTACGAATTAGGGTAAAATTATATATATAATTAGGATTATATGGGTCGGGTTTGGTTCTTAATATTTTAAACTCTGACTTATACCTATTAAAAAAATCTAGACCCTAATTCGATGGATTAAATTTTTTTCGACCCATAGCCGATCCAACGAATCTAGACCCAGTGGATCTGACTCAGATATATACTCATGTGCTTCCCTACTCACAGTTAGTAGTAATAATGGATGAATAATGCTAATTATAATATTCCATCAATCAAAATTAATGCACGAATGATGTCGTAATAATATCAATATTGAGTGATATGAATTCAAATGGAGAGTTGATACTAGCGTACGTTACGTTCATTGACATGAATATAGTATTAACTCTCGTTCCACTGTCTCTATAAATTGGCCTCAATCAGGTTCACACAAACACACAATAGAAAGATAGAAATCAATTCTTATACAGGTGTTGAAGGTTAACAAGAGCTGGCATGTTAACTGGCTGATGCCTAGTAGTGAGTTCGTGTGGATACTATCAAAGATCGTACCATTTGTGCCACTTATGATCGAATCACTTTGTCGAAGCATCGCTAACTTGGTATTTATATATTTCACATTATATATATATAATTTGATCATGGATTCATAGAATTTATGAATAATTAATGTGCTATCAGATCTAATATTATTTTCATGTATTTTCTAATAAATGCGAGATTTATTTAATAATTATGCTTATAAATTGAAATATTTAATTTTATGAAAAAATAATTTTTAATTAGCAAATGATTTTTGATACTCGAACATAATCGGTCTTCCTATGGCTAATATAAACTGGTTGATTTATAGGAAAAATTTACCTTTTCTGGTGAATTTATTCTGATTCTGGAAAAGTTTTGAAATTTTTTATGAGTGGAATCTGCCTAAAATCGGCGTCGGTAAAGGCGAAAAGAATCCAAAACTGGAGACATTAATATGCGTCAGATTTGATGGTAATTCTAGGTGAATCCCCACACATTCCGGTGAACTTTTTGATGCTTCTGGTATGGTGAAATCAATCAAAATGTTTGGTGTTAAAGTTCGTAAAAGAAGACGCTCAATAAAGATAGTTGTCGGAGAAGAAAGCTATAGTCGAAGGATGGCTCAAGCGAGAATTTTGAAAGAAAATTCAACTAGAAAGTGGTGTTTCGTCGCAATATGAGCCGACGTAATAATAATATTATTTTCTATAATTTTAAATCCTGCCATCAATATGACTTCAGCGCTTTTTAAAAATTTAAAATTAAAGAAAAATCTTATTGCAGCTAGGGTTTACAAAGTCAGAGTTAGTGTTTTGTTTTTTATGTTGCCGACGTCAGCAAAATTTAATATTATTTTTAAAAAAAACTATCACCTAGATTTTCTTGGAATGAATTTTTCCTTGCTGGCACCATCATGACATTAGCGAAGAGAATTTATTTTTTTATATTTTTATTTAGTATTGCACTGCAATTATTTAAAAAAAAAGAAGTCCAAGACTCCTGGTACAAAAAATATACGTAGGTCAAATAAGATTTGTCATCCTTCTGAGAGGTATGTTGACATATTTATTATTGATAATAATGAATCTATTACCTACGAAGAAGTCTTATTTGATAAGAATTCTAAGAAGTGGCATCAAACCATGAAATTAGAAATTGATTCCACGTACGACCGTAAGGTGTGAACCTTAGTCAATCCACCCGAAGGGGTAAAGCCTATTCGGTGCAATCGTGTCATTAAGAAAAAGAATGACATGGATGGTAATGGGATTATAAAGCACTAGTAGCTAAACGTTTTACACAAAAATATGGTATATGTACAACGACTTAAGATGCATCATCATGATATAGGATGTCATATTCTCGTGTTTCTTTTGCAAGTCTATATTCATTAAGGCTAACATGAGGCAACAAGCGTTCTCAGAGTCATCAGTATGTTTCTTGTAAGCATCTTTAACTACTTGATCAACCTCAATGCGGGTTCATCTGGGATAGAGTCATCAAAGACATAGGCAATCTTCTCATTTCTTAAAACAATATTAAGAAATTGAATCCATTTCATGAAGTTTGGACCAGTAAGATTGTACACAAAAAGTATAATGCAAAGAGTGGTGTTGGAAGATATTTTCTACATCTAATAAATTAAATATGTAATGAATTATCTACTGCAGTAATAATAATTCAAAAATATTATTATTGTTAAAGGGAGGAGAAATTGATTTTTCAATTGATCGGTATATTGATTGTTAAAATAATAGAACGATTTACTCCATGATAAATTACCTTTAAATTTTAAGAAGGAGAAATTGATTTTTACAATTGATTGGTACATTGTGAGATAGTAGCATGATTTTACTATCGTTGTAAATGACCTTTAAATGTCTATCATGTACGTTTTTAAGGAAAATGGGTTTCTACATTTAAATCAATCCCTTAAATTTCTCTAAATTTAAATTTAAAATAAATGGTATCAATTATTCATCACATTTAAAGATTTTTAATTCCATTGATTGAATATATTGAGAATTCATGATTAGTTTTTTTAAATAAAACGTGATAAATTTTTTATGCCTTAATTTATTCAAATATTCATATGATGATATAATAAGATTATACTGAAAATCTCTCACAATTATTAAAGAATGAAATGTTGTCTTCCATTAATAATGGTGTAAATAAATCATTTGTTAAAATGACTCGTTAGGTTTACCAAGGTTGTTTTACTAAAACTAAAACTTATTCTATTAGATTTGATGTGTGAATGATGGGTCTATATTTAACAAAAACTTTAGACTTTTTGGGTATACCCAAGATTAAAAGTTTTTGAGGCAAACATCTAGGAATTATAAAGAATTTTATCATAATGGATGAAGTGTCAGTTTGAATAAGATTTAAGAGCGACTTTTAGTAATGATCAATAAAAACTCTATCTAATGAGGCCGGCGATTTAAATGGGACCGTTTGAGATCCCTCCACAAGTCTTTCCAGGGAATTTTGAGGTAATTCTAAAAGGGTTTAAATCTATTATTTTCATTATTTTTATATTATAATTTTGGTATGTGATATCTAATATGTTATCATTGGTAATTGTTTACTTACATATTAAGCTAATTGTGATTTGCTGGGCATACTCACAGCTTTAATAATCAAGATAGGATCCTAGTCCAATATGAATTATTAACGTGAACAAAATTGTGGGAGCAATACCAAAGTAGTGTTATGCCTTTCGAATTTTATTTTATTTTATTTTATTTTGGTTTTGGTTTTGTTTACATGTGTATATAAATCATTACATCTTTATTTCATTGCATGTAGAAAATGTCTTCCAACACCACTACTTGCAATATACTTTTTTGAAAACAAGCTCACGAGTCCAAACTTCATGAAATGGATCAAATTTCTTTAAAATGTTTTAAGAAATGAGAAGATCGCTTACGTCCTTGATGACCCTATCCAAGATGAACCCGCTATTGATGTTTATCAAGCAGTCAAAGATATTTAAAAGAAGCATATTGATGACTCTAAGAACACTTGTTTTCTCATGTCTAGACTTCCAAAAAACAACACGATAATATGACACCATATACTATGATGATACATCTAAAGTCGTTGTATCATAAAAGATCTAGGACTGAGAGATTTTTTCATAGAGAAATGGATGAAGGATACTATGTTTCATCTCATGTGTTGACGATAATAAGTCTCATAGAGA
Organism: Rubia tinctorum; assembly: GCA_032355605.1. Lineage (NCBI taxonomy): Eukaryota > Viridiplantae > Streptophyta > Magnoliopsida > Gentianales > Rubiaceae > Rubia > Rubia tinctorum. Next base: position 7,481,858 of record JAULKM010000007.1, read on the forward strand.
AGTTGTAATTCCTTCCTAATAGCTTCTTCTAACTTTGTGATGAACTTCAGCATGAATGATGTTGAGGCTACCTGTTTGCCTGAGCTGCTAAACAAGTTGAAAGCTGTGGAGAACTCTATTGGGAAGGATAAGGGCAAGATGTTGATAGTTGATCATTTTTCTAAAAGGAACCCCTAAGATTACTAAAAATAAGGGAACCAAGAAATCATTCAAACCAAAGGACAAAAAGTCTAAGGGCACTTGCTTCCACTGAGGTAGAGATGGCCACTAGAAGAGAAACTGCAAGGCTTACCTTGATAAAGTGAAGGAGAAGAAGCTTGTTGAAGCTTCTAATTCATGCATGTTTATGCTTGAAATAAACAGATCTGCAGTAAAGTCTAATTCTCGTGTATTGGATACCGGATCAGGAACTCATATTGTTAAAAATATACGGGGACTAAAGATAAGTTGAAGGTTGGCTAAGGGAGTGGTGGATCTACGAATCGGAAATGGAGAAGTACGTAATTATAATCTTTCTTTACCTAGTGGCTTATTTTTTATTTTGAACAAATGTTATTTCGTTCCTTCACCCATTCGAAAAATAATTTCTATTCCATATTTAGATGTGGAAGGATTTACTATAATTCAGAAGAATAAAAGTTGTTCTCTTTATTTTAAAGATGTTCTTTATTGTGTTGGTTACTAATAAAAAGGTTTATTCTTATTTGATATGAAAATTAATGTGTTCAACATAAACTCTAAAAGGCAAAAACTATATAATGTTAGAAATTCTTACTTGTGGCATTGTAGGTTGGGCCATTTATTTGAGAAACGCATAACCCAATTGCATAAAGATGGCTATTTAGGACTATCTGATTATAAATCCTTTGAAACTAGTGAGTCTTGTTTATTAGGAAAAATGACTAAATTGCCTTTTATAGAAAAAGTGACAGGTCTATTGAATTACTAGGTCTCATTCATATTGATGTATGTAGGCCCATGACAATTTAAGCAAGATGTAATTTTTCCTACTTCTTAATTTTAACAGACGACCATTCAAGATATGGTCACATATACTTATTGAAGTATAAGTCCGAAGTATTTGAAAACTTTAATGAATATAAAAGTGAAGTTGAAAAACTACTTGGTAAAAGAATCACGACATTTCGATCTAATTGGGGTGGTGAATACTAAAGTCGGGAATTTCAAAATTATCTTAAAGAACGTGAAATTCTTTCACAATGGACTCCTTCATATACACTACAATTGAATGGAGTGTCCGAAAGACAAAACCCAACCTTATTGGATATGGTTTAGTCTATGATGAGTCATGCTAGTCCCCAGCCCCCGCCAAGACGAAAATTACGGGGAATTTCGGTAGTAATTTTTTTTGAAAAATTATCAGCCCCCTCTGCTAAGGAAAAAAATTGGAAATTTTTTTTACTGATAGATCAGCCCCCGCCAAATATCTATCCTGCTTTTGCCCCTGCTAGTCCCCTCACATTTCTTTGGGGTTATGCCCTAAGTACCACATTATATCTATTAAACATAGTTCCATATGATATATGACACAAAAAGAAACCAATTCTCAAAAACCTAGAGGTTTGGGGATGTCTTGCTTTTGTGAAAAAGGTAGAATCCGACAAACTTGAACCAAAGTCTGAAACATGTTATTTCACGAGACATCCAAAAGAGTCATTTGGTATTACTTCTATAGTGTAAATGAGCACAAAGCTTTTGTCTCAAAGAATATGACATTTCTAGAAAGAGAATATATTCTAGAAATGTCAAGTGGGAGTAAGATTGAACTTGAAGAAGTTCTTGAACCAAAAGTAGACAAACAGGTGGAGATGGTACCCGAGTCTATATTTCATGATGACGAGATACAATCCAAGGCTACCAATACAATAGATATATATAAGTCAAATAGGACACGTTGTCTTCCTGAGAGGTATGATGACATATTTACCGTTGAGAATGATGAACCTATTACTTACGAAGAAGTCTTATGTGATAGATTCTAAAAAGTGGCATCAAGCCATGAAATCAGAAATGGATTCCATGTACGACAATAAGGTGTGGACCTTAGTCAATCCACCAGAAGGGGTAAAACTTATTGGGTGAAAATGGGTCTTTAAGAAAAAGGCTGACATGGATGGTAATGTGATTACTTATAAAGCACGACTAGTAGCTAAAGATTTCACCAAAAAAATTGACTATGATGAAACTTTTTTGCCAACAATCATGTTGAAATTTATAATGATTTTACTTGCGATAAATGAATACTATGTCTACGAAATATGACAGATTTATGTTAAAACAACGTTTCTTAATGGATATTTTCAAGAAGAGGTGTATATGATACAACCCGAGAGCTTTGTTTCTAATGATTCAAACCAAGTGTGCAAGTTACAAAAGTCTATTTATGGACTTAAGCAACCTTCTAGAAGCTGGATTCTGTGCTTTGATGAGATAATCAAAAAGTTTGATTTTATAAAAAATGAAGATGAACCTTGTGCATACAAAAAATATAAATGGCAGTATTGTAGTGTTTCTCATTTTCTATGTGGATGACACACCGCTAATAGGAAATGATATACCTACCCTTAAATCAATTAAGGAATGGCTAAATAAAAACCACTCATTGAAATATCTAGGAGATGCAACTTATACACTTTGGGATTAAAGATTCACCGAGATAGAGCTAATAAGTTGCTTGTATTTCATAATCAACATATATATATATAGATAAAGTTCTAAATTTTTTTAGAATGGATCAATCTAAAAAGGGTTTTGTTCCCACGTATCATGGAATTAAACTCTCTAAAAAGATGAGCCCTGAAATATATGTTGAGAGGCTAAAAATGAAATATGTACCATATGCTTCCACTATAGGATCCATAATGTATTGACGTGTTAAGCTCGAGACCCGATGTCTCCTATGCTCTAAGTGTTATGAGTATATACTAGTCCAATCCCGACGAGAGTCACTGGACAACAGTCAAAAGTATTCTTAAGTACTTGAGAGGATATAAATGTGCATTTTATTTATATATGAAGGAGTTTAGTTGGTATTATATGTATAACTGATGCTAGTTTTCAAACCGATATAGATGATTTCAAATCCCAATATAGATTTATTTTTACCTTTAACGGTAGAGTCGTTAGCTAGAAAAGTTCCAAGAAAAATACTATTGTTGATTGTTCAACAGAAGCAGAATATATTATCGCTTTGGAAGCTACCAAGGAGGTTGTATGGATGAAAAAGCTTATTTCTGATCTTGAAGTGGTTCCCTCTGTTACTGACCCCATAACCTTATATTGTGACAATAATGGGGCAATTAAACAAGTAAGGGAACCTAGGTCACACCAAATATCTAAACATGTTCTAAGATGCTATCATTTGATTAGAGAAATTATTAGTAGAGATGAAATTAAGATAGAAAAGACTCTTGGTGAGGATAACATAGTTGATTTGTTGACTAAGCCATTATCTCAGAAAGTACATGAGAGTCATGCTAGTTCATACTCTCTCTGTCCCACCATTATTGACATATTTATTTTTTCATAGTTTTCAATGATCATGTTTGACCACCAATAACTCTAGTTACATATAGCAATTTCACATAAAAATTAATATTTAGAAAATAGATATTAAGATAAATCTAACAATATCTCACACGATATATTTATTATAAATATATTAGCTCATATTTAGAGTCGGAGGTTTTCAAATTTGACTTTGAAAAAGTAAGCATGCCAATAATGGTGGGACAGGGGGATTATGTTTTAAGATACATGAGCGATTGAGTTTAGCCTTAATGTAATGAATTATATGTTTATGTATTTATGGATATGGAAATTTTATTATTTTATTTGTAAACTTTTCTTCTACTATAATAATGAAGTCCTTAGAATAATTTGTTTATTCCTGAACACTTAGGTTGTCATGATGTCTGACTAGAGGTCAATCTTGATCTATGAATATAATGATAAATTAAGTTTTTTATTTGATCAGTTTTATAAAGAGCAAATGATTTCGGTGGCTCTTAACTAACACCATTGTTCACCTTTGGCCCCTTATCTTTTTTTCAAACACTTTTGGCCCCTCAACTTACAAAATTGTTAAGTTATGGCCACTCTGTTAAGTCAAACCATTAAGTCTGGTCAAAACGTTAGTTTCAAATAGGGATGGCAATGGGGCGAGGCGGGGCGGGGCGAGGCGGATTATGTCACCTTCATACTTATTCCCATCCAAAATTTTCATACTCATACTCGCTACATCACCTATGGCAGGTACAACATTAAAATCCACCGGCCCTATTGGACACAACATTAAAATCTACCCCCACCCAATCAGGTATTATCTAAAATCCACCCCACCCATCACCCACTTGGGTCTCCAGACCCACTTTAAATCCATTTTACTCACCCCATTTACATCTCCAAAATAACTAAATTTTACTTTAAAATTAATAATTTTAATTTTAAAAGTTAATATTACTTACATGAAAATATTATAAGTAAAACATGTGTATTATGGATAAATAATAGTTTATTATATAATATAAATTAGGGGTAAAGTGCTAAAATAACCCTACTTTTTGGTTGAAAGTGCCAATCTAACTCTGGACTTGGCTGTCTTTTTGGTAATTTCTAAGATTATTGGGTAAATGATTGTTTTTGGCAATTTCTAAAGTCAGGATTATAAAATGTATTTATTCCTATAAATTAGTGTGTACATAGAGGGTATAGTTGGGCAGGGCGGGGCTGGGTGGGGTGTGTTTGAACTAATATCCATGTCCGACCCACTACCTATGACAGATATCAATTTTCATACTCATGCCCGCCCCACCCCTACAAAAACTACATCCATACCCGTCCCATTGGGGCGGATGCAGGGCTGATCTTCACCAAAATCCGCGCCACTGTCATCCCTAGTTTAAAGTGTAAAACAATCATTTACCATTTTTTTCTTTTTTCTTTAGATTTTTTCTTTTTTATTTTTGATATTTTTTTATTTTTCCTCCCCCTTCCCCTTCCGTCCCCCACCACCCTTTCCCCCTCCCCCTTTCGTTGCCCCACCACACCTTATACCCCCCCCCGCCACAAAATCCACCTTATACCCAATTAAAGCTCCCCCTTATTAAATATGCCACCTCGTTCCCGACGTTCTTTGTAATGCATTAGCCAACGAGTGTTTAAAGAGGTGGCGCCACCTTCAGTGAAGGCCGCAGTACGAGGTCGTCGTGGCTCTGAAGAAGGTGGCGTAGGGCGAAGGTATTGAGGGTTTTGGCAATGAAAGTGAAGAGGCGGAGGGAGTGGCGCTAAATGTGAGGATTTGAAGGATGGCGGCGCTGAAGGTGGGGAGGCGTAGGGCGGATGGGGGCAACGATGAAGGTGAGGAGACGGAGAGGAAGGTTAAAATAGGGGAGGATTGGGTTGTAATTAAAATAAAAGAGGGGATGGGTTGTAATTAAAAAAAACATGGAGTAAAAGAGGAGATGGTTAAGTTTGTAAATTAAAAAATGAAAAATTATTTTTACCCTTAGTTAGTGGAATAAATTTCAGAGTTAACGGTTTGACCGGACCGAGTGGCCACGACTTAACAGTTTTGTAAGTGGAGGGGTCAAAAGTGTTTGGAAAAAAAATTAAGGGGCCAAAGGTGGACGATGGTGATAGTTAAGGGGTCGCCAAGGTCATTTGATCTTTAAAAAAATACCATGACTAAATATTGTTTTTAGTCCAAGTGGGAGTATGTTGGATTTTGGATTAATGCCAATAGAATTCTAACTAAATATGTATTACTAGGTATTTAGGAACATGAAGGGTCACACATAATAGAACTAGTTAGTGGAGTAATTAAAGCTAGTTGACAATTATTTATTTATGGACTATTTGATAGTCAAGATAAATGTGGACGAAATATTGTATATAGTAGGATTTACCATTTCTTACATTTAGTAGTAATAATGGATGAATAATGTTGATTAAAATATTCCATCAATCAGAATTAATGCATGATTAATGTCAGATTAATATTTGTGTCAATATCGATCGATGTGATTCAAATGCAAAGTTAATACCAGCATACATTACGCTCATTGATATGAATATGTCCTTAACTCTTCTTTCATTGACTCTATAAATTGGTCTCAATCAGGTTCACACAACACATGACAGAAATATAAAAATCATTTCTTTTACAGGTGTTGACGGTGAACAGGAGCTGACATTTTAATTGGCTTCTGCCCAATAATGATTCGTGTGGATACCATCAGAGCTCAAACCATTTTTACAACTTATGATCGAATCACTTTGTCAAAACATCGCGAATATGGTATAATATATTTCACATTATATATATCATTTGATTATGGATTTATAATATTTATGAATACTTACATTATTGATAGTATATGTAACATTTTTTTACGAATGATATACATGCATGAATATATATATTCACCAACTAGAAATATATAATTAATATTTTTACATAATTACTAGAATAATAATAAATAACATCAAATATAAAAATAACTTAGAATAGACAACAAAACTAGAAAAACATCTAAATACATACGATTTTATTTTGTCAGTACAAATTATAATTTAACGACTATGCATCAGTGCTTGCATAAATATCATGATTTCTTCATCATTGATGCACATTTTTTATTAAAATAACACATTTACTACATTTATCTAAATGAGAATTAAATTGAATATGCTCAAATCTGACCTAAAAAAAAATGTACCAAAGTATACTCAAACCAAACCCAGTAAAAAAAGGGTATACCTGAATTATACCTCACTACAAAGAAAAATAACTTTTAACCTTGAGCATTTTGCCAATAATCAAGATAAAAATCTCTTTTACTTTCCCTATTTCAAAAAATGAAGTCAAAGATATTTTTTCCTCGATTAAAAAACAAAAGAGGTAAAAGGTGCATTTCTATCTCAGTTAAGAAATAATCAAGGTTTATGGTGGACTTTCTACCTCACTTTTTATATGACCAAGGTAAATATATACTCCCAAATATTGAAGTAAAATTCCGATCGACCGATCGATTGGTGACGTAGGTTAATAGCGGTTACAATGCAGAACACATTTTTCTCAAACCACTTGACATTTCTAGAATGAGAGTATATTCTAAAAATGTCAAGTGGGAGTAATATAGAACTTGAACAAGTTCTTGAACCACAAGAAAAGAAAAAGTAGAGATGGAACCAAAGCCTATATCCCATGATGGTGAGATATAATTGAAAACTCCCCGATAGACAAAATATACGTAGGTCAAATAGGACAGGTCATTCTCGTGAGAGGTATGATGACGTATTTATCATGGAGAACGATGAACTTGTTACTTAAGAAGAAACTTCATGTGATAAGGATTCTAAGAAGTGGCACCAGGCCATACATGAAATCAGAAATGGATTCCATGTACGAAAATAAGGTGTGGACTTTAGTCGATTCACCTGAAGGGGTAATACCTATTGGGTGTAAATGATTCTTTAAGGAAAAAAACGTCATGGATGGTAATGTGATTACTAATAAAGCACGACTAGTTTCTAAAAGTTTCACACAAAAACATGGTATTGACTATGATGAAACTCTTTAGTTATCATGATGATATCTATAAGGATTTTATTTGGGATAGCTGCATACTATGACTATGAAATATGGCGGATGGATGTTAAGACCGCATTTCTTAATGGAAATATGCAGAAGAGGTGTATATGGTACTACCAAGATGTTTTGTTTCTAATGACCCAAACCAAGTGTGCAAGTTAAGAAAGTTTCTAGAAGCTGGAATCTTCGATTTAATGAGATAATCAAAAAGTTTGATTTTATCAAAAGGAAAGAATTCTGTCTACAAAAATGATAAATGAAAGTATTGTAGTATTTTTTTTATGTGGATGACATACTGCTAATAGGAAATGATATACCTACCCTTAAATCAGTTAAGGAATAGCTGAACAAAAATTTCTTAATGAAACTATTAGGTTATGCAACTTACATTTTGAGAATAAAGATTCATTGAGATAGATCTAATTAGTTGCTTGATCTTTTACAATCAACATACATGGACAAAGTTCCTAATAATTTTAGAATTGATCAATCTAAAAAGGGTTTTGTTCACATGTATCATGGAGTTAAGCTTTGTATTGAAATGTGTCCTAAAAAAGATGTCGACGAGCTAAAAGTGAAAGATGTGCCATATAATTTTGTTGTAGGATCCATAATGTGTGACATATTGTATATGAGACATGATGTCTCATATGCTATAAGTGTTGCGAGTCGGTACCAAACCAATCTTGGTTCAAAAAATATCCTTAAATACTTGAGAATAAATAAAGATGCATTTTTTTATTTATGGAGGAGCTAAGTTGGTATTATATGGGTATATTTTCAAATTGATAAAGATGATTTAAATCCCAAACTGGATTTTTTAATACCTTTAATGGTGGAGCTATTAGTTAGAAAAGTTTCAAGAAAATTACTGTTGTTCATTCTTTAGCAGAAGCCTAATATATTGCCACTTCAGAAGATGCAAAGGAAACTGTTTGGATGAAGAAATTCATTTATGAACTTGAAGTGGTTCCATATTTTCCAACCTTGTAACCTTATATTGTGACAATAATGGGAGACTATACAAACTAACAAACCTAGGTGCACCAAAGATCCAAGCATGTTCTAAGACACTATAATTTGTTTAGAGAAATCATTGGTATAAATGAAATTATGATAGAAAAGACTCTTGGTGAGAATAACATAGTTGATCCATTAACTAAACCACTATCTTCGAAAGTATATGAAAGTTATGCTAGTTTATATGGTTTAAGATACGTGAGGGATTTTGTTTATTTAATGTAATGAGTTATATCTTTATGTATTTATGAATACGATTGTTTCGTTAGTTTAATTATAAACTTTTCATCTACTATATTAATGAAGTCCTTAGATAATTGTTCCTTAGTTATAGTATTAATAGTAGTAAGGGCGTTAATACAAATAGACTACCTTGTATTGTGATACCTGAGTGAATTATTGAAGAACAATTCATTGGAATGACCATTTAGATATTTCTATAGGGTTAAACTTTGTAGTGACGATGAAAAATGACGCAATCAGAAAATCAAAGGAGATTCGCAAGCACGAATCTTTGAAGAACAATCAAGGGGTGCAAACACAAACCCTAGGTTATGGGTTCTGGAGTCCACCAGAGATCGAAAATATTATTATGAAAGATAAAACTATCTGAATAGTACAAGGAAATTGCTGTTTTGAGGCCTTATACGAGCTCAAATGATAAAAAAATCACCCTACAACATGGTGTAACTGTGACTACGGTTCTGCTCGTCGAGAAAATTCCAACAGCAATGGCCTTGCTTGATTCCGACTCCGGACGCAAAAATTCTGTTCAAAACCGTGTCAGATCTTTGGAGTGATCCATTACTTCTTCAATCTTCGCGGCCATCCACCCTGCATCAGAAAATCTCTACGTGACAGTAGTGTAAAGTAATCATTAGCCTTGAAATTATAAAGAGTATATATGTATGGACAGTAGTACTCTAACCCTTCTCGTCCTTGGTCGTAAATGATTTTGCATACGGTTGGTGATGGGTGCAACAAGAAACATAAATTGATATTCAATAACTATAAAATAGGACTCAGCACTCCTAGTGGGAGGGTATATCCTAAATATGACACTTATTTGATTATCAACTCATAATGTTTGCAAACAATCTAATAAAGTTAGAAAAGTTTTAATTTTACAAGGAGCAAATTGAATTTGGGAACAAGAAATTATTAGTACGTTAAAGAGTAGGCATACAAATTTACGTGAAATCTGGTTCATGGATATGTGAAATCGATCATGTGACTTATTTCTAAACCCTAAGGTGATGATGATGACTGGCTAGAATCCTAGATTGCTATAAGTGGAAACACCTGATGTCGAAGCGTTAACTAAACTGTCTCTAGAAGCTGGTTAGTGGTTACAAACCGTTGACATTGAAAGGTTATCAATGTTATGTCAGTCCCATACTTCTTACCATCCCTCTTTTGACTTCGGTTTTCTAAAGGGAGAAAAAGGAAGTCAAAAGTCTCTCAAAATTTAAATCAAAAGTGCAAATATGTATGTAACTATAAAAAATTATTTTTACGTACCTTATTTTAGATTTTGTGTTTAAAAACGAACACACTGCAACAATAGACATCTATTGTAGTGGATATTTTGAATGTTATGTTTCAAAATTTCAATTGACCGATGCTCAGAAATTTGAATGAAACCAACACAAATTTGACTGTCTATGTTCATATGGTTGAATCTGCTGACGACGATGACAACAATGAACCTTTAAATCTACAAGCATAGACGAGGATGTTGATTGGTAAATTGAAGGCTTACGACTGCTGGAGGATTAAAAATGAAGCTCCTTGCTACGAATGAAAATTAGAGGGAAAATGATTAGAAATGAAGGCTTACGACTGCTGGAGGATTAGAAATAAACCATTTCATAGCTTCTAAACCATCCAAGCAGTGGATTGCTATTTAAGTTTGCTCGATCATTAGAGCTAACGAGGGTCATACAAGTAGGCTTGTTATTCACTTTAGAGATAGCAAGATACCCATGTTGTTTCTTCTTTGTAACTGAGACCTGTCACAAACAAGATTTGTCTATGCCTAACACGATGCACGACATAATGAAGAATTTCTTTTGAGGAAAAAATCATTTCCTTTTTGTCAATCCAAACATGTTGATCATACAACTAATAATCAAAATTAAGTAATTTATAAAATAAAAAGAAAATTTTAAAATTAAATTTGAAAAAGTAGATTGAAACCCTACCTTGTGAATTGTGAATTCAATGCTGGAGAAGGATATGAAATTGGAGTTGATGCATCTGGAATTCACCCGAACAACAACCTTCCAGCTCCTCAATTATAAGTTTCCTGAAACCAATCCCCGGGAAGCCCCATGGGAAAAACTCCGATGCTTAAGTTATTAAATAGGGTCGGGGGTATTGTATATTACCGAAAATTGTAAGAATGTACTTATACCTGGTATTTATACCTGTTGATATTAGTATTAGGGTTAGAAGTGTGTATTATGCTTACTGGGCTTGGCTTAGCCCAATAAACTAATATGTTAAATGGGCCAAATAAGTTTACACTTTCCTTAGGCCCAAAGATCTTATCTGGGCTGGGCTAACTAGGATTAGACCATTACCAAGACCAATTACATGGCTGGCTCACCACTGCCTCCCCTCATAACGCTACCAATTTGCTCAGATATTGCTAGATACCATTAACGATGTCATTTCCAAAATATCTATCTCAATTATAATTTATTTTGTTTTTGCGTTCTATTCTACTTAGACATATTCGTTTTTGTTATGTTTTTAACATCTGGACCATCAAAGTGTCTTATTTGAAAGTCCAACTATCATATACATACTTAGTTCATTGATCCTAGTTTTGAATGTAAAAATTAACTTATTTAATTGACACAAAAATTTAAATACCAATACTTTTTAAATGAGTACAAATAAAAATGATGAGAAGTTATTAAAAATACATGTACTCTCCGATGAATCTAAATCCAACTTAACAAGCGAAAAGACAGATCTCTCTCTAGAAATGCTCTGATCCCTCTCTAGAAACAAAAATACTCTAATTATAGCCATACAAGTAGCTTCAACAGTCAACATTTCTTACCCAACGGTTACAACCTATCAATCTTCTACCCGCAATATGGCGGAGCCACCGCTCACCGGTGGCGCAATCACACAGACCGACGACACTTCAGCCCAAAATCACCATCAACCTTTGTCAAACTAACAATATCCTACAGAGACATGCTAAAAATAAACAAAAACACTCCCAAACCAATCCCCCCAAAATTCCAAGACCTAAGCCAAGCCCTCAACCCAACTACGGAATACATGGGAGAAATTGTTATACTCTATGAAGAAGATGATGTTGACAAGCTTGCAGAGCCATTCAGCAAACACTTGGTCGGAAAATTCTCAAGAGGAAGACCTACACTCGACTACATCTGACATCATTTCCAAAGAATAGGTTTCAAAGGCGAAGCTACAATCACATCGCTAGATCGAGTCCACATCTTCATCAAATTCGAACATGAAGAGGATATCCAAAGATGTTGGATCAAGCAGAAATGGAACATAGGAGGTTCAATCATGAAGGTACTAAAATGGACAAAAACATTTGATATTCATGAGGAACCCCCTATAGTACCTATCTGGTTATCTATTGAATTCCCCCCGGCTTATTGTTTTCATCCCCAGTCCATTCCCCATATTGCTGATAGACTTGGTAATTTGATATTTGTTGATCCTCCCACCGTTAACATGACTAGGCCATCAAATATAAGATTGTGTGTCGAGATGGACTTGACAGGGGCTTTCCCTGAAAGAATAAGGCTAGGGTCAATCAATGAAAATAAATGGTACACAATAACGTATGAGGATCATCCTAGCTATTGCACTATATGTAGCAAAATAGGGCATACGAATGGTAAATGTAAAAACTCTGCCAGCTGCAGGTGGTATGAATTATTTCATGCAGTTCACAAATGAATCAGATTTAATTGATATTAATACTGTAGGTAACCTTTATACCTGGTCCAATAATAGAAGGTTATCTCACACAGTACTGAAAAGACTAGATAGGGTAATGGCTAAACTGAATGGTTACAAAAATTCCCCTCATCTGTTGTTCAGGTTCTGGCTAGAAAACCATCAGACCATTCCCCTTTATTTCTGGATACTAAAACAGTTACTAAATCCTATCCTAAGGCATTTACATTTCAAAATATGTGGTTACAGCAACCCAATTTTATGGATATTGTACAGAACAATTGGAATGCACCCCAGAATGAACAGGGAATGTGTTGTCTCTAAAATTGGCAAGACCTAAAACACACCTTAAGCAATGGAATAAAACTGAGTTTGGTGATATCTTCAAGAATATAAAAACTCTTGAATATAAGCTTTCAGATTTAGAAATCAGGAATAACTTGAATCCCTCTCAACAGCTCTCAACTCAGCTATTGTAGGTGCAGACTGAATTGACACTTGCTCTTAACAAAGAGCAAGCATTCTGGCAACATAAATCCAGACATAACTAGTTTAAAAATGGTGATTTAAACACACAATTATTTCATAATAGTGTAAAAGACAAACAAGGCAGATTAGGAATTCATAAAATAAAGAACTTAGATAATCTTTGGATTCAGGATCAGGATCAAATTGGTGATTCAGCAGTTCTTTTTTACAAAAATATGCTAACTGATTCAAACACAGACCCCTCTGGACAGGACTTATCACATTTCCTATCTTAAATCCCTCAATTAATCACTGAAGAGGATAATAATCAATTGCTTAAACCAGTAGAACTTGAGGAGGTAAAGAAAGTAGTTTTCAGTCTGAGTGAACACAGTGTAGCTGGTCCCAATGGATTTAATGGAATATTCTTTAGATCAGCCCGGGATACTATTAAAACTGATATACTTAGTGCAGTTAGAGAGTTATTGTGTGGAATTCCAATCCCAAAACATATTACCAGCACTCTAATCACATTAATCCCTAAGGTACAGACTCCATCAGAATTTTCTGAGTATAGGCCCATAAGTCTCTCGAATTTCACCAATAAAATACTGTCTAAAGTCACAAAAGAGAGGATTGAAACCTTAACCAATAAGTGTATATCAATGGAGCAATCTGCCTTCATTCATGGAAAGGAGATCTCAGATAATATACTTATTATGCAAGAACTCGTAAGACTGTTAGACAAGAAGAATCAGAGCCTAAATATGATAGTAAAACTCAATATGTCGAAAGCTTTCGATAGAGTTTCATGGCCGATGCTGAATTCTATGCTTTTAAAGTATGGATTTCACGGACATTTTGTGTCATTAATACTCAGAAACATAACTTCAGCCTGGTTCTCGATCCTCATTAATGGTTCACCGTATGGATTTTTCAAGCTAACAAGAGGACTTAAACAAGGGGGCCCTCTTTCACCCATTTTATTCAATTTCATCACTGAACTCCTCAATTGAACACTGAAACAAATGTTTCACCCAGGGTATATTGACAAATTCACCATGCCCCAGGGATCAGTGAACATAACTCACCTCTCCTACGTGGACGACACAGTTATCTTCGTCAAAGCGACAAAGAAATCTGCCAAGAACCTTGTTAATTTCCTGAACCATTATGAAATGGCTTCAGGACAGTTAGTAAACTTCTCCAAAAGTGCATTCTACATGGGCAAAAGGACCACCCCATCTAGAATTCACTTAGTAAAGAACATTACTAAAATGAAATAAGGTTTTTCCCTTTCCCCTATTTAGGAGTAACAATCTTTAAAGGTAGGAAAAGAAATGTATACTTTCAGCCACTAATAGAAAGGATTGGCTCTAGGATTCTTAAATGGACCAATAAATGGCTTAATATGGCAGGAAGAGCAGTCCTAATTAGGCATGTTCCAGCAGCAATACCACAACATGTATGGTGTGTCATGTCTCCCACAAAACACACAATTAATCAGATAGATAGGATCTTAAGGAATTTCTTATGGGGTGATAATGAAACCATCACTAAGAAGCTCTGGAAATCATGGCAAGGTTTGTGCTAACCTCATACTCAGAATGACCTTAACTTTAGGAAACTGGAAGTAGTAATCCAGAGCTTTTCACTTAAGCTTTTCTGGAAATTGCAATTAGGCGAAACCTTGTGGTCCAAACTTATATAGTCCTTTCCATAGTCAGCAAAAACTTCGGATTCTTATAAAAGGGTAACATTAGTTAATAATACAGCCATTGGACATATTAGGGTTCTAGTTGGGAGGGGATCAGTGAGCTTCTGGATAGCTAACTGGACAGGTTTAGGGATGCTCATTGATCTCTGGGATTCAAATGAAGCTCAGCCACATCAAGACTTAACAATTTATGAATTCCAATCCAACAAACAAACCTTGATGGATGATCTTAGGGTAGGACTTAACCCTGACATTATAAAAATTCTGGAAAAACATATACACTTCTTTGACAGGAATGATCAGATAGTGTGGACTCCAACCACTTCAGGTAAGTTCTCAATCTCCTTTGCTTACAAATTGCTAAATGGAACAGGTGATAATGAAATACCAGTGCTTAAAAAGGTATGGAATCCTCTTCTCCCTCCAAAAATATGTGTACTTTCTTGGAAGCTGGTCAATAATTACCTGTCATTTGATGATATTTTGAAAATAATGAGGTTTAGCATTGCATCTAAGTGTCCCATGTGTAATGAAGAAGACACACTTAATCACTGCTTTACAGAATGCAAAGTGACTATGTATCTTTGGAAGGAAGCTTTCAGTATCTGTGAGCATAGGCTTATAAGGTTTACTCATATTATCCACACAACCTCTTGGTTCTGGTCAGTCAAATTATATTCATCTAGGAAAAATAACCTTATGCATGTCCTACCAAACATACTTTTGTGGATTATATGGAAATGTAGGAACAAATGCATATTTAAAGGAGTCAAACCACACCTACCGATGCTCAAAATGGAATTGTACAAAACTTGTGCTGAAATATTTTTCATTCACCTTTAGATTTATAATGAAGACTGTAAATACATAGTGGAAAAAGGGATTTTTCAGAAAATTAAAACCCCATGAACAAAGGTAATCAAGGCATATAAGTGGAATCCTCCAAATGTGGGTTTCAAACTCAATACTGATGCAGCCTTTACACTGAATCATGCTGCTGCAGGAGTAATTGTTAGAGATTGTTCAACTGTAGTTTAGTATTTAGGTCATACAATGATTGAAAAGGCTGCTGATCCATTACAAGCTGAAATGCAGGCTTGCTTCTTAGGAATGCAATTATGTTAGCAAAAATGTTTTCTTCCACTGACAGTTGAAACTGACTCACTGTAGGTAGTGCAAATATTACAGGCTGAAAGACCATGCCCTTGGAACATTGCCCCAGTTGTGTGGTAGATTCAGAAACTTTTGCAAACACATCCAATCACACTTCTTCATATCTACATGGAACAAAACAAGTCGGCGCACCAATTGGCACAAATGGGAAGCTATCAACATGACGTACTCTTGGAAATCAAAGAAGATCAGCTGCAACGGAAAGCATTAATGGCCATTAGGGGCGACCAATTGGGTCTACACTCAATAAGAATCCACCTCCAGCCTTAGATCACCAAGATTTTGGATTATTTTACATGAATGATCACAGGGGTATTAGAAAACAAATGAATGTCTGACCATTCTTACATTTAACACTAGGGGGTGGAGAATTAAGAGTGGAACCACATTCATTGTTATTCTTATCCTACTCATGTAATAGAACACAAGAATAACTACCGAATCCAACAATTCGCTCGATTACTTTCCTTTAGTTACTTTGAATTGGTTTGGGGAGCCAATATAAACCCACTCATATGAGTGTTTTAATTATATATATATAAAAATCCAACCTGAGAATATTTTAGTAGCACCAAGTTGTCCAAAACATTCCTTAGTGGAAATAAAAGGAAGGATCCCTCCCTTTCATATATTCGGCTGTACCCATCCCCACCATTCATCCCTTATTCCTTTCTACTTCGCGCGCCTCATTTATGGTGGCCCTCACTTCTTCCACCCTTCCTTCCTCCGTTGCAAATACCAATTTCCCATTTTCCACCATCCCATTATAATACACTCCTCCATCCAGTCAAATAGAAGCAACAAGAATATAAAGACTCCAACTTTGAAGGTTTCAATCTGAACTTGCGGATTTGAATCATCCATGGAATCCGGGGGTATAGCTTTCAGAGCTTCGTCTTCCACTTTCTTGTCGAAATCTCCCAACCCTTTGAGTTGCAGACCGAGAAATCCGAAGCCCTGTTTCTCTTTCTCCAAAACCGCCACCTTCAAATGCCTTCAGACTCCCAATCCCGCATCTCCTTTGAAGCCCGCTCCAGAAGGCAAAGCCCCTCCATTTTTCTCCTCCAAGACAAAACGTCAGTTTTTATTGTCTGAATTCCAGGCTCTGAAGGACCCAATGGATCGTTTGAGGCGCGTGTTGGATTACGCGTCACGTTGTCCGACGATGGATGAGTCGCTTAAGGTGGCGGCGAACCGGGTCCCGGGTTGCACGTCGCAGGTGTGGTTGCATTTGACGATGGACCATGAGTGCAAAATGAGGTTTTTTGCGGACAGTGACTCTGAGATTACCAAAGGGTTGTGTGCTTGTTTGATTTCCGTTCTCGATGGCGCCACGGCTGAGGAGGTATTGGAGCTGAGAACTGATGATTTGGGAGGTTTGAGTGTGGCGGGGTTCAATGGGACTGCTGCTGCTTCTTCTAGAGCAAATACTTGGCATAATGTGTTGCTCAGTATGCAGAAGAGGACGAAGGCTCTGGTTGCTGAGCGCGGAGGCCGGCCTAGGAGCGAGCCGTTTCCTTCACTGGTTGTTAGTTCTAATGGAATTGAAGCTAATGGGAGCTATGCTCTTGCTCAGGTGGACTTCTTGTTCTTTATGTATTTTTAAGAATTATGGGATTGTAGTAGTAATCCTTGATTTTAGAACAAAATTTTGTTTTGTGTGAATTTGTCTTTGACTCTTTGGCTATTTAACTCAATGTTCAATTACGTAATGGGAAGGTTGACCTTGCAGTATTTTCAATTGTATAGCTCTAGAAATTTACATTTTAGTTTGTGGGAAAGACGGGTTCATCTATTTAGTGAAATGGAACTGTTAGAAATCATAGTTGGTAAACCAGCTACTTGTGAAGGTTCACCAGAATGGATATTAACTCAAGGTCATCTACCTGGGCCATTTTCAAGATACCTTCTTTTACATCTCTAATATGAAAATTTTCAAGCTTAAGTTGTTAGATGAAGATAAAATCATCTTCAACTGGGACTATTTCATTTTTCTCTTTGTGTATCCAAGTAGAAAAGTCAAGTTGACCATTGTTGTCGTATGAATTCTTTGATTTCAAATTTAGCCCAGTCTTAAATGAGAGGAGTTTTCTAAGCTGGTGCTTAGTCAGCTTGAGGAAAAATATTCTGTTCAGCGTAGTTGTACCATAGTTGAACATGAATTGCTGAAGCGTATGATGGCCTTGAGTTTGATTAGGAAAATATTATTGTATCACATGCAATCTGGGCAATATAATAGGAACGGTTTTAGAATGGGAATGGGTACTAATTGCTCCATGATCTGTAGTGCTTTCTTTCCAGATATTATCATTTCCTCTAGAAGTATATGTATCATTTTTCTGAAGTTTTGATTTTTGTGTTGGTCATCACTTCTTTGTAGAACCTTGATATGTGAAACTCTTTCCTGTTAGAAGCCTTAATGTCATTGTAGTGTAAATGCAGGCTAGGTTTTTGTCCCCTGATGAACTAAAAGTCCAAGAAATTGCCAATTTTCTTAAAGAGAAGAAAATTGGTGTTGTTGCACATTTTTACATGGACCCTGAAGTCCAAGGTGTTTTAACAGCTGCCCAGAAGATGTGGCCTCACATCCA
>JAULKM010000007.1:7500498-7512528 GCA_032355605.1 Rubia tinctorum
ACGGGTTCGGGTCGGGTCTGGGTCTTATTAGACAAGACCCAGACCCGACCCATGATTATCCCTAGTTGCACGTAGAAGCCATCTAACAACATAACTGGGCCACTGAAAAGAAGGAACCAGTCAGTGGTGACACACTGGAGTTTGAGAAATGGGTTGTCAGAGAAGAAGGAAGAAGAAAGGTCAACCAATGAGATTGAGGATCATCTGCTACAGAACTGGATAGGGAGTTAGGTCGGTGGAGAAGAAGGAAAATGGTTGAACAGAGAAGACGACTGCGCAAGGAGAAGAAGAGGTTCACAATGGTTTCTAGCAGTTAACACCTGTGAGCAGTGGCACATGATGGCAAATGTAGGTTCTTGGAGGCATATGTCGGAAAAAGTAGGTTCTCAGCTACACACGACTGATTCCTTAACCTCACCCTACTTGAAATATAACTTGCACATCTAATGCCCAAATATTTCTTTCAACCTAGCCCCATAACTTATTCCCACTCTAACTATAGATCTGTCATAGCTGGTTGTAGCCACATCAACGTCATGGTGGCCATGATGGAGGTTGCTTAAATGGTCTAAATATATAAGGATTTTACTTATGATAGCTACATACTAGGACTACAAAATATAGGAGATGGATGTTAAGACAACGTTTATTAATGGATATTTGCAAGAAGAGGTGTATATAATACAACCAGCGGATTTTAATTGTAATGACTCAAACCAAGTGTGCAAGTTACAAAAGTCTATATATGGTCTTGAGCAAGCTTCTAGAAGCTGGAGTCTTCATTTTGATGAGATAATCAAAATGTTCGGTTTTATCAAAAATGAAGATGAGCCTTGTGCATACAAAGACATAAATGGTAGTATTGTAGTATTCTCATTTTTTATGTGGATGACATACAGCTAATGGGAAATGTCATACTGCTAATGGGAAGTGACATAGCTACCCTTAAATCGGTTAAGGAATAGCTAAGCAAAAGCTTCTCAATGAATAATCTAGGAGATACAACTTACATTTTGGGAATAAAGATTCATAGAGATAGAGCTAATAATTTTCTTGGCCTTTCACAATCAACATATAGAGATAAAGTTCCAAATAATTTGAGAATGGATCAATGTAAAATGGGTTTTGTTCCCATGTGTCATAGAATCAAGGTCTCTAAGAAGATGAGTTATGGAATAGATTTTGAGAGACCGAAAATGAAGGATGTACTATATGTCCATAATGTATGCCAGGTTGTGCACGAGAACCGAAGCCTCATATGCTCTAACTGTTACGAGTAGATACATGTCCAATCCCGGTGAGAATCACTGGAAAACAGTTTTAAAATATTCTTAAGTACTTGAGCAGAACTAAAGATGCATTTTTTTATGGAGGAGTTGTGTTGGTAAATATGGATATAATGATGCTATTTTTTTAAACTGATATCGATGATTTTGAATCTTAATCTGGATCTATTTTTAATTTTAACTATGGAGCTGTTAGCTGGAAAAGTTCCAAGTAAAGTACTATCGCTAATTTTTCAACATGATCAGAATACATTGTCGCTTCGGAAGCTGCTAAGAAAGCTTTTTGGATGAAGTTCATTTCTGAACTTGAAGTGGTTTCCTCTACTACTGACCCTATAACCTTATATTATGACAATAATGGGGCAATTGAAAAGGAAAGGGAACCTAGGTCACACCAAAGATCCAAACATATTCTGAGACGCAATCCTTTGATTAGAGAAATCATTGGTAGAGATGAAATTAAGATAGAAAAGACTCCGGTGAGAATAACATAGTCGATCCATTGACTAAGCCATTATCTCAGAATGTAAATGAGATTCATTCTAATTCATATGGTTTAAGATACATGAGCGATTGAGTTTAGCTGATGTAATGAATTATATGTTTATGCAGTTATGAATACGGCAGTTTCATCATTTTACTTGTAAAATTTTCTTCTGCTATGATAATATAGTCATAAGAATAATTTTTTATTCTTAAAGTTCCTTAGTCATAGCATTAACAATAGTAAATGTGTTGTTAATATGGATAAGCTAGCTTGTATCGTGATACATGAGTGAATTATTGGAGAATAGTTCATTGGAATGACCGTCTACATATTTCTATAGGGTTAGACTTTGTAGTGCCAATAGAAAAACACTCTATGACAGTAATCCTTAGAATTGAAATCATAAAGAGTATATTTTGTATGGAAAGTTGTGTTCTAACCCTTCTCATCTTTGGTCATAAAAGACTCTACGTACGATGCATGTTGGGTACAACAAGAAGCATAGATTGATTTTTATAATTAAATTAGAATTCGCCACTTCCAGTGGGAGAGTATATCCTGGATATGACCACTCGTTGGAATATCAACTCATAATGTTTGCAAATGATCTAATAATGTTAGAGAGGATCTAATTTTAATAGGAGCGAGTTGAATTCGGAAAAATAAATTATCAGTACATTAAAGAGTTGGCACATAATTTTACTCATGTACTAATATAGGATATAGTGTGGTGAAAGGATATTTATTACATGGAATCTGGTTCATCGATAGGTGAAGTCGATCCTTTAACCTATTCCTAAACATTTAGGTGGTCATAATGTCTGGATAGAGGCCAATCTTGATCTGTGAATATAATGATAAATTAAGTTGTTAATTTAATCAGTTTTAGAAATACCACGACTAAATATTATCTTTAGTCTAAATGGGAGTATGTTGGATTTTGGACTAATGCCAATATAATTTCAAATTATAGATTTATTACTAAGTATTTAGGAATTTGAAGGGTTACACACAATAGAACTAATTATTGGAGGTAATTATGGCTAATTAACAATTATTTATTTATGGACTATTTGATAGTAAAGATAAATATGGATAAAATATTATGTATGGTAAGAGTCCTCACAATCAGTAGTAATAATGCTTATCAAAATATTCCATCTACCAACATTATGCATGATAAATGCAGTAATAATATTTATATCAATACTGATTGAGATAAATTCAAATGAAAAGTTAATACCAGCGTACATTACATTCATTAATATGGTATTGGTATTGGCCTCTGTAAGGTTCACACAACTCAACAATAGAAAGATAGAAATCGTTTCTTATACAGGTGTTAAAGGTGAACATGCGCTGACACTTTAACTGGCTACCCAATAGTTAGTTCGTGTGGATACCATCAGAGGTCGAGTCTTTGTGCGACTTATGATCAAATCACTTTGTCAAAGAATCACTAATATGGTATTTATATATTTCACATTACATACATAATTGATTTTGAATTTATAATATTGATGAATACTTACAGATATTGTAGAGACAGATATGCTTGGAGGCTGAAGTGGAGATGTGTACTAAGCATTCCATACATAGAATCTTATTAGTATGGTGCATGTACTTAGTCTATACACGTATATGGTGTATGTATTCCTAATATAAACTCTATCTATTTCTACATATAATCTTATTGGTACATGGTGCATTAGATGTAAAATGATTAAGAGTAAAGTGAATTTATACGTATTTGTACATTAGATGTAAAATGATTAAAAGTAAAGTGAATTTATGCCCCCAAATTCCTTGTTTAGTGCACATATCTTCTCAATTTTTTGAAAGTACACATATAAGGGTATATATGCACTTTCAAAAAACATGGGAGGGTATATATGCACTTTCGAAAAACATAGGAGGTATATATGCACTTTCGAAAAACATAAGGGTATATGTGCACTAAACAAGGATCTGGAGGATATAAATGCACTTTATCCACTCAAAGCTAACATAGAAGCACAATTGAGAAAGTGCTCTATCAACAAATTTTTTTAAAAGGCGTAATTTAGCCTTAGGAGAAGAAACCCCATTATTAAAAGTACATTGAAAGTTCACATCAACACATTTCTCAAAAACTTACTAACCACTTATTACACGTTGGAAGCAGAATGTCGTAATATTCTGCATGTTCCAACAAAAAGATTATGAAAAGACTATGCCAATGTGGCATTATTATATACCCACTACCCTATATATTCGTAAATCCGTGTATGCATATGAGTATACAATTTACACAGCACGCATGACCACTCATATTACAGAGACATCCCACATAACCTAAAAATCATAAAAAACAACAATACAATACCCTCTCACCTTCACTATGCATATCTCCAAGAACCTCACGAACAAGTAAACTCTCACCCACAACTTCACTAATCCCGTCCATTTAGGTGACAAAAGCAAGTTAATCACCTGCGGATTTGCATAGTAATGGAATTCCTCGCATCTCGAAGTAGAGAAAGGACGATCATTCATGACTTCACATATGTTTGGAAAATCACCAGCCCAGTGACACAAGCGGAAAATCGCCGCCTTCTCACTGCAATATCTAAACTCAAATTCCACTAAAATCTACATCACTTGCCACAAACCAAGTAACCAGGCACAATATATCACTTCACCCAACTGTATACACCGTTAGAAACCATAAACCGCCCCACACACAGTCACTACACTGAGAGTATTAATACAAAGATCAGTCCCACTACGAATCATCCAACTATTTACATAAATAATCAATAACTAACACCTCCAACGAATAGACAACCATGTGATTACCATCCCCAACCATTACAAAACTCATATCTTAAATACATCCTCATTAAATAAAATCATAACAACTTCGTGGGTACAACCCAAGAAGATATTATCAAAAAACTAATATGAAGAGAAGTCATAAATAATTCAAATCATTGCTCATAGCTCTTCAATTGGAACTATAGAAATAATTCAAATCGGAGATCAGCAAGCAATAAGGAGATGTCAACAAGAGATTTGATGAAATGATGGAGTTCATGAAGAATTGGATGCAGCGTTGAAAGAAGCAAGGAAAAAAGGAGTTTCCGAGAGTTTTAACCAGCAAACACACATTCTTGATGCTCAGAATGTGTATTCCTGCAGTGAATTCAACAAGAAAAAAATTCTCCTATCTTTAACGTACAAATCACTCCCTTCCAATCGCATCTTATCGATCTCCAGATCGTCGCAGCCGCCCCTGGTACCCAAGCTCGCATATTCCTCACCTAGCAGAGTCATGTCTTATTTCAAGAAACAAATTCTCCCACCATACCCTTAACGCTATTAAATGTCATTCCTACAAAGAAAACCAAATCTCCTTTTAGCAAGACACTACTCAAAAAAAATTTACACTTCAGTCAAGAATACTAAATAAACTTTCATTTCACATGTCAGTAAAAATACCATTACATCATGACCCACTAGCACAACCAATAGAGGGGTTGGTGGAAACACAAATGCATTTCTTCACCCCCACTGTTTTAGCCAAAGGTTCCAACCGACTGAGGCATGTCATTTGGATAATCAGCCTCTATGACATTGTTATTCTTCTCCTGAACGCTCTCATTCTCTAGGTAACAATCTCGTGCACACACTTCTAACACCTTCATTAAAGGCAATGATGTCATCTTCCCCAGCTCCTTAACCAAAATAAAATGATGACCATCATTTCTCAACTTTTTGGCGAAATCCTCATCTACCTTCCGCTTTGCATTTTCTAAAGCTAGAGCTATAGTAGTTGGGTCATCAAGCTCAACAAAATCCAAGATGGGATTTTACGCATGAATACTCGCCCACGAACATCACTACCCTACATCCACAACCTTTATATAAATGTCTACGAAGAAATTGTAAAACCCCTGAGTCTTCACAATATTATTCACAAGAACGTGGGGTATATGGATGTGCAAGACCCTTTTTCCTCAGATCTGGAGCTCCAACCTCAAAATATCGTTCATCTTAACCTCTTCTCGACAAAGCCTTCGTGCATTTATCAATCCCATCTCAAGCTTTTCATGAGCACCTTAACTTTGCATAACCAGTAAGACACCGCATTATAGATATCATAGTAACTCCCACCTCAAATCACAAACACATCATGCCAGTAAGCTAACATGCAATATGCTAGTAGTACACACACCTTTAACATACCTTAATAGCTGAGTTAAACAAGGCGGCGTGGTTCTTAGCATCGTTCACTGCCATGCTTAGCTTGTCAGCCTTGGCCACATCAGTTAAAAACTTCGTCCATGTACAAACAACACCATCCAAATACTTATCTTCTGAGGGCTTGACACTTTACTCTCCCTCCACAAATAGTTTCTACCTAGAACCCCTAAAGCAAAAGCTACAAAGTTCAACCATATAATGCTACTGAGCTTCCGCTCTCGGCAAGTTAGCGTACACCTCATCTTCTTTCCTTTTAAATTTAGCTCACAACGTCTACTCTTATGACATCCATGATCCAGCTCAGGGAAGAACCTAGTAAATAGATCCACCTTCAATTACTTACTAGTCCTCTTATATACTTTTATAAAGCCATCAATCAGGCCACACCCTAAGGATGAATCTATGCAAGAGTAACATTGTAAGCCTCCAACACGCCTCGAACGAGATCTAGGATCGGTAAGGTAAAGCCATACAACATATGGTGTTTATATACACCAAAATACCCAGTAGGAGGGTTCCACACTCTAGCGCTGGCGCCGGGCATCTTAATATCACATTCATTAAAAATTGATGATGTTTTCTCAAAGAAACTAAATCATTCTCGAATATAACATGGTCTCCATCATCAATGGCCTAACTACCATTTTCCTCCCTCGTTTCGTCTTCCCCGAAGTCTACCTCATCATTAATACATTGCTCACTATGGGCTGCCTCACTACCAGCAAAATTAGGATGTGCAGTGGAAAACGACGACTCATCATGCACAACTACCATGTTCAAAAAACAAAGATGGGAAAAGGTAACTTACCTTATGCAACTAAAGCTCTCATGAACAATCGACCAACTTCTGACAATCCCTTTGAAACAAAAGAAATAAGGTAAGCCCTTCTAACGCGGACTACCTTTTACAGAAACGTCAAAGAATTCAAATCGATAAAGTTACTTTTTTTTAAATGCACATTTTTGAGGCAATCAATAACTTATATCAGTTAGGAATCAGAGACATCCCTCGTCAAACATGCTTCATAATGATTACTCTGCATGTCGTTTTCATTCATACCTCAATTTCCCCCTCAAATATTGGGACACTGCTAACAATTTCCCAAAATTAAAGGAATATTACTCGAGTACCATAAGATTACTTTTCAATTCATTTTTAAGCACTATCCATATTTTTAGATACACATCCTTCTCTACCCACGAAGTCATTCTCTCCTTCCTACCCACTATGCTATTTTCACCAAACCCAAGAAATTGATATTTTGTCTCTCACTTAATATTCCATTCGTCTCAAAATCATCATCACTCACTTTGTAAATCCACTTATCATTCAATATTCCCCTCTACACACTTCGATCATCATGACTTTACGATTGAGGTGGCTTATGGTAGCCCCAGCTAGTCAAAACTAGGCAGTTAAAAGTCACTGCGCCGAAACAGATCGGTTTGCTAAATGGACACATGCCAACCATACCGCTTTGCCCCCAAATTAACCAATTCCGGGAATGGTGGAAAGATATTACTAACCACGATATCCTCTGTTAGACCATGATCTAGAAGAGGGGAGCTTAATATGCGAGCTACATTCACACGACCAAGACTCTATAAATAAAGTCAAAGAATGGCAAACAAGGTAAGTGATTTCTGTTCCTGAAAAATACAAGATTAAAGACACCACTAACTTGAGTGTTGGCGCTTCCACCCTGGGGACCATCCAGAGATTTTTGCAAGTACTCGAGCAGAATGGATTAGCCGTAGCCAATGCCGGAAACTATCCCCATATCAATCAAATATATAGAAAAAGGAATTAAACTATGGAGGTTTCTACGGTGTTGATCCAAAAATTGTAGTTGAATTAGCTCCAGATATGGTGTGTCTCTTCTCAATGACTATAGGAAGAGTTATGGAGTAGAAATTCTAATTCTGATATTTGATACTGTGACTGGATCAGGATGCTGATTCAGGTTGGTGTGGATTTATCTTGCGCATCACATCAAATTTGTGAACCGGTTGGTATAGAGGATCAAATGACTACCCTTGCATAGTTTCTTTTAACTACAAAGACTATAGTTTAGAATTCAATTTTATATGTCTTTGTGTAAATGGATATCCAATCTCATCAAGTTAGGATCACTCAATTGTAGATTTTTGCCATTTCAATTAATGTGAAGGATTGAATTCCCTAACACCCGACATTGACAATTTAATTTGGGATAAACACACCACGAACCCTAAGTTTTGCCAAACATATATTTGAATCCCATGTTCTCTTAAGCGGCACTTGAACTTTTGACTGGTATAAAAAAAGTTTGATATGAATACTGAAGCATGAATTCTCACCTGAAATTCTAAATCTTACTAAAGCTGAACTGATCGAACTGACCCCAAATGTCCTTGTTAATTCTAAATTTGACTAAACCTAAACTGAACTGACCATCACCAAACCATCATTTCCACCCCAAAAATATCAGTTGATACGCTTCATATCACCATTTCCCTTTATTAAGAGGGATGAATTAGTTACTTGATCAATGCGATGAACTCTCATTTCCAGTAAGTCAAGAATTCAATTGAAACCTTAAAAAAAACTGAGGGTTTAAGAGTCGTTTCCAATAAAATTAAGGTTATATTCATGCATTCGGCTCTTTTAGTTTTATAAAGCTATGATTATATTAATTCCTTTTTTAAATCGAATAAATTGTAGTTAAGCGAATGGAAGAACCGTTGCACGAGTCGTACCAATAAGTTAGAATATGCAACAAAATAGAAGCCCAAATTTCCCAATCACGTCGAGTCATTCATCAGTGGCGTAAGGTGTTGATCAATTGGTAAACGCAAGCAGTTTTTGAATGCTTATGGCGTGGTTAATGGTTATATTCCGTAATGGAATCAATTGGAGTTGGTGAATTTAATACCATTCCTTCTCCTAAATGTAACGCTATCTTAGTCAACAGCAACGTACTCTGTCAACTCTTAATGCCAAGCAGAGCAAATAGTCAAAATTTTGGCCTTTCTCCTTCTAACGCATTAGTTATTGATGAGTAACCTCATTAAAAACACCCAATTGCGTAATGGACGGTTCAGTTTAGGTTTGTTAATGCTTTTCTTTTTATATTCAAACTGTCGCGGAGTTTGGAGAGTGTTTTTTCCTTTTTCATAAATTATAAAGGGATATACTATGTCAATATATCTCTATCTATTTGACTAAATACCAATATATCACTCAAATAATTTGTAGAGCAAAAATAACTCCAACTAATAAATGCAAGTGTCAATATAACTCTCAGACCTCATTTCCGACATTTACTTCCATTTTCCGGCCTTGACTGTATTCAAATGTCTAAAATACCCTTAATGTTAAAATATGAATTTCAGTTGACAAATTTACCCTTATAGATCGTCGGACCGCCACTGACTGCTGCTGCACAGCCGCCGCAACAATTAGGGTTATATCAGCACATTATGAAAATTGATAGGGTTATATCAGCACATTCCTAAAACTTATAGGGTTATATCAGCACATTCCTAAAACTTATAGGGTTATATTAGTACATATAATAAAAGTTAAGTGTGTGGTACTCGGTTGGCCTTAACGGACGACCACATCATCATATACACCATTGTCACATTATAAAAATATCTTATACACCATAAAATTCGACATCATGAAACTGTCATTCATATTAAACACCATTATCACATATCGTAGCCTCATTTCAAAACTCATCAGCATTAAAAGCCTAGGTCGAAAAACACAACAAAATAACAACCACACACAACACCAAAGGTCATCCAACCATCAATCCAAACTAAACACAACAAAATAAACAAAATATCATCAAAACCTTATATTCTATAGTATGTGCTGATATAACTCTACACTTTTTGCGAATGTGCTGATATAACCCTATAAGTTTTAGGAATGTGCTGATATATCCCTATCTGTTTTCATAATGTGCTGGTATAACCCTACCTGTCACGGCGGCGATGCAGCAGTGGTCCGGTGGTGGTCCGGCGGAGGCCCGAAATAAGAAAATTTTCAATGTTCCCTCAATAAGAAAATTTTGTTGTTATTAGCAATATGCGGAAACGATGTTTGTAAAGAAAATGAACGTTACATATAACCTCAAGGCATTGAAGAAAATATTGCGGGCCAAGATGAAGGGGGAGAATCTTGAATCTGACACTGATAGAATGTTAGAGTAGTTGATTTTGGGAAATGTATGGATGTGTTGTTGTTGCTGGATATTTTGATTTTGCGTCTAGTTTTGAGTCTATTTTCACATTTCGGATGTTGGAAGTCTTGAGCATGTTCGAACTCTATTTTCACATCAAGATGTTGGAAGTCTTGATAATGCGGACGTTTTTTTCTTCACCAAGCTAATGATGTTGAATTGTCATTTTCTTTTATGTTACTTGTTTGATGGATGTATTTAGAAATTCATGCTGAAGTATTCACTAATAGGTTTGCCTTTCAGTAAATTTCAAGCTGAAGTATGAAATTGACCTGAACACAAGACTATTTCCGAGCCCGAAAAACTTTCTTGTCTTTGATTTGTATGGATAAGATGTCTTTCCGATCTCGGAAAGATATCATTGGTTTTCTACCAAAGGTACTAAGCATTGTACGAGCTCGGAATTTGAGTTTCCGAGCTTGAAAAAAACATTGGTTTTGTACCAGAAGGTACTAAGCTCGTGTCCTATTTCCAGCCTTAATCTAAAATTTTATAAGCACACATTTTTTGCTAAGAAAATGTTTCCGGACTCGGAAACATTTCGTGATTTAAATGTGAAAAGCCGAATAGGTTTTTTCAAACTCGGAAAGTTCAATGAGTTTGATAAAAAAATATTTTCATCCAAAATGTACCAACCCTACTAGTTTACGAACTCTCTAAACCTTTCAAGCTAACACTTAATATCATATAACTTACTAATTATGTTTCTTTTTCTTGATCACCAGCATCTTTGACTTTCGCTTCCTACGTGTGATATTCCCCTTACCGCCTATCCACATTCCTTCAACATGGTCACTACAGCCCATGAAACTGTGAAGACTACGATCATCCTCCTTGAGCAACACTACTTATTCAGATCCACAACTCGTTGTGTGACATACGAAACTAATTATTTCCTCTAAGTCATTGATGAGACGTAAAATACAGGTATTTTCCGAAGCATTTAACAACTCTTTTGTTATCCTTTTGCTGGAAGATTGCTAGATTTAGGTAGGATTACATTATAAGGGGTTTGGATAACCATTTTCGGTTTTCGTATCTAAATACTTCATTTTGTAACCTCTTTTGAGTATGATGGATTTTTTTATCCTTACGAGCATCTAGATTCCTTTTGTGAGCTTAATTTGTAGATTGCCCGTAAGCACTTTGCAGTATTTTAGTGAAGTCCATTCACAAGGATGATAAAAAATTGAAGGCCACAAGTCAAAACGTGGTAGAAAATAAAATGGTCGAAGAGGGAAGACAAATAAGCGGATAAATTGTGATCTGAAAGTTTGAACCAAGTTCTCGAAAGGATACAAAAAGAATCATAGTTCTAGGGTGGTACCATTGGATTCGTCTTCTCGAGCACTATAAAATCAACTTAAAGAACTCGAAAAATGGATAAGCAGTTCACCTGTGGCGTAGCAAATAAGAAGGGGGCAACAACTCCATTGCGGACCGCAGACCTGTCTTGCGGGCAACCCATTTCAGTATAAAAAGGCCGCCAAGGCAGCAAATTCATTGCGGGTCACAGACCTGCCTTGCGGCCCGTAGAATTGATATTGGGCTGCTCTTTAACACTCATTTTTAGCCTCTTTTTTATTCATCTTCTTCCTTGTCCGAATTTTCTCCCCCAAGACCCTTAAAACACGGTTTTTCTTTATTTTTTCTCTTATGTTTACCATGGATTCTTGTATATTTCTTATGAGTTTAGCTATTCTAGGCTAAATATACTCTTGGGAGCAATTGGTAAGCATTTCTAGTATGAATTTGTGAGATTTGATTTCTCCTATTT
>JAULKM010000007.1:7518913-7538288 GCA_032355605.1 Rubia tinctorum
GTAAGCAAAAAGGCTTAAAAATAGCATCTTTGAGAGGTACGACGACGACCTCCCATAGTGACCTTCGCTTTGTTGGCTTGACATTTTTCTAGGAGTGAGCCATCTCTCTTAGTGAGCTCGGCAAATCGTTTGCTGACGAGCTGAAGACTCTCACCAACCTTATTTTCAAAAACATGCAAACAAATATAACAGTTAGACATCAAAATAGAGAAGCACTAAATTAAATCACAATATAATCCCCAAGGAACATACCACAACCATTGTCTCATGGAGAGACAGTTTGGATAAGGTAGCAAGTATAGTTCCTTCTACCATTAAGTCATGGCTTCGTGATAGAAGTTTGGGATGAGAATGGCTAATAAGACCTTTTTTTCTTGAGAGGCTCCAAAGCGTTCAAGGATCCATATGTTCAATCCCTTTTTATTCTTTTGTGAGAGGTCTCATTGGTATTACGAGCAGCTACCTCCCCATCTTCCTTAACCATAGCCTCAGAAGTTATTAGCTGCAAGTTGACTTCGATAGTATTTTCTTGGAAGACAACAATTGCAGTGTTGTCATTTGTTTCAGCAGCCATAGTATCTGTCTCCTCATTTTCATCATCAGAGATGAAATTTCTCTCAACGGAGCTCTTGGTTAAATCTATATATGCAATTCAACAGAGATAACAAGACAATGAGAACAGTAAGAGAAAAATTAGTAGAACAAGGAAAAATGACAAAATAACGACAAGCAAATAGCTTCGCTTATAATATTAGCATGGCTAAGATACATCGAATATTCGCTGAGTGTTAATACAACCTCGGACTCAACATTAAGACGAACCCCAGTCTTAGGAAGGTTCGATTTAGGAACATTATAGTTCTAAACTGGGAAAGCTTGTTTGCTCCCATTACTAGGTTTTAGAAAGAATTTTTTTAATGACATACACCACAGTTATTAGGAAATCCACTGACGAACTCGATAGTTGGAATGAATGGGTAAAGGTTAAATTCATTAGACGGGTTTTTCACCTTGCGAATCATATACATGCTACAGAATAGGTCAATTGAAAAAGGGACTTGAGCTGCTTTGAACACATGATAGAAGACAACAATGATTGTAACAGCCTTAGGGTGGAGCTGAGATAATGCTACCCGATACTGTGAGAGTAAGTCTAGAACATGTTGAGGTAAAGAAAAAACAAGTCCAAACTTATAATAATCTAAGTAGAAAGAGATAAAGCCGGAAGGAGGAGTGCGAACACCTTCAGAAGGCTCAGAAGCCCTAAGCTCATAAGAAGACAAAAAGGAAAATTATCTTTAAGATTTTACAAGTAGTAATCGAAAAGAATGCTACTAACGGTAGAAGAACAGGTGGGTTGGTCGGAATCCTCCCTGGAATTGACATTGTCAACAGGAACATCTTTTACGGAAGATTTGGAAATATTAGAGGTAGACATTGAGGCAGTGAGAAGTCCTAAGATCCAGACAAAAGCTATATCAATTACAATCATAGAATATAGAAATGGCTATATCAGAGATTGAAAGAGAAAATTACTAGAGAAGAGACACCATGCAAATTCACAACTATAAAAATTGTTTTAGAAAGAAAAACAAACAGATTGAGAACAGAAGAACTTACGAGATTAATGGAATGCGATGAAAGACCAGGGCAATAAAGTAGAAGAGAAGAAGATGAAAACTTCAAAAGGGATGAGGAATTAAATTAAAGAAAGTGAAAAAGTGAATTACCTTTTTAGAAATTCGAGAAGGCGACGGTGTATGAGTGGAGAGAATACACTGAATAGTGACAGATTTAAATCACAAAAATTGAAACAATTATAAAAGGGGAAAACGTAAAGGCAGAAGAGGAAATTCTAGAATTTAGATAGCGAATAAGATGGAGAAAATATCGGCTCCAGGATCGCAACAACTAGAAGTCCACCAATATTCTTATAGTTTCAAATTTGAAATTCAAATTTCAAAGGATAAACAACTCAATAGGTTAACAAACACAACCAAGAAGCACACAACACTTCACTAGAGTAGTTCAAGTCATTGCGATATCGAACTTGTTATTACGGTTCAAGAAATGAATAGCATAACAGTTCCTGTACATCTTTCAACTACAGTCAAAGCTTCATGTTTTATTGACTTCGTGGCTGGGGGGGCTTATGGTGTATACCTAGCCCAGCAATAGGCTGCTAACTTCCAGGCCCAACCCAATCTCACATCACAAATAGACAAAGTGGGAGGGCATTTTTGTTCCTCTCAAAGATAGTATTTAGAGGCCCTAATTGCGGCTAACTACTAGAAAGTAGATAGTAGCAAGCATGGTCGTCCATGAGGAAAAAAGGTTTTATCTAGTGTTAAACATAGTTAAAAAGCACACGAAGAAGTCACTCTACATGTGTGGAAAAAAGTGGGGGGTTTTGGTTTTGGAAAATA
Source organism: Rubia tinctorum (assembly GCA_032355605.1). Taxonomy (NCBI): domain Eukaryota; kingdom Viridiplantae; phylum Streptophyta; class Magnoliopsida; order Gentianales; family Rubiaceae; genus Rubia; species Rubia tinctorum. The sequence continues at coordinate 7,521,340 of JAULKM010000007.1, forward strand.
CTACGCATACTTTAAAATACTAAATTAACAAACAATTATAAAGAAAGATGCAAATACAATCAAACTAGCACGAAAGGCGGAATAAAGATTATAACGAGTTTTGGGTGCAATTGGTTTACATTTGTAGTCATCATTTGATCATCGAATAATAATACTATCTTTATGCATTAATCATATATTGTGCAGAACTTATCAACACCTTTCGAGTGAAGATGTTTCTCGCATCTCCTCGGTTATAGTTAGAGTGGACGATCGACGCCACATAATAACCCTTACCCTCGGGTCACTCTAGACGATCGGCATCATAGACTTCCATGAGAATAGAATTACACATGGAGAACCAATAAAACTAACACAACACCCTACAAGAGAGAAATATTGGGATAACACAAATATATCTACTAATAACGACTACGAGGATCGGCTTTCATGCTAATCATTATTAGTGAGCCACATTGATAATTAGTCAAACCCATTCAAATTCATCTCAAGTATAAGAAATTTCATCAATCAATAATTATAATTAGTTGTCACACCCAATTATAACCTAACATCAATTAACTATAATCACATCAACAAAAAGTCAAAGTATCTCGGGTTTGACCAAAAACCTAGAAAATAATTAACTCACAATCATCAAATAGTTGATCATCCTAGTTTAAATCATGTATTAAATACACAAGAAAGCAAAAAATATACTTGATAATCAAAGCACAAAATATGATAAATCAAATCTCACAAATTCATACTAAAAATGCTTACCAATTGCTCCCAAGAGTATATTTAGCCTAGATTATGAAAACCCATAACATAATAGCAAGAAACCATGGCAAACATAGAGTAAAAGATGAAGAATAAAAGCTCCCTAGGATTTTGGGGAGAGTTTTTGAGTAGAAGTATGAAGAGAGAGTGCTTGTGAGGCTGAAAAATGAAGATAATGCTGCTCAAATCCGTCCGTTGTGGGCCGCAAGACATCTCTGCGGCCCGCGGAGTATAATCTGCCCCCTTCTTTTTTCTGTCACTACTAGTGAACCAATCATTCTTTTTGGGAGTTATTGTAGTCATTTTTTATAGTACTCGCGAAGACGAATCCAATGGTACCATCCTCAGAGGCTGGTTCTTCTCGGATCATTCCCAGAAAAACTTCCAGATCACAATTCATCTGCTTCTTCGTCTTCCTTCTTCGACCATTTTATCTTTTACCACGTTTTGACTCGTGACCTTCAATCTTATACCATCCTTGCGAATACCTTCAATAAAATACTCCAAAGTGCTTATGATAAATCTACAAATTAAGCTCGCAAAAAAATCCATTAGACTCAAAAGAGGTTACAAAATGAAGGAGTTAGATACAAAAATCGAAAACGGTTATTTAAACCCCTTATGATGTAAACCTACCTAAATCTATCAATCTTCCAATAAAAATATAACAAAATAGATGTTCAATGCTTTAGAAAATACATGCATTTGACGTCTCATCACGGTGTGTGCACGGCCATGCAGGCGCGGGGTGTGCGGCACGGTTCGGCCTGTGTAGCGTTGTGTTGGTGCGGGTTGCACGGTCTGACATGGGTCGTGTAGCTTCATGTCGGCGCAGGCCATACAGACCGGCATGGGCCGTCGGTTGGTGTCGTGTCTTGAACTTCTGATTTGCACGCCCTATGTCATTTGGCGCAACTTGTCGGCTAGGAGGATTTTTGCTCAGTAAAATGACATGGACCGTGCTATTTTTCACACCCGTGGGCTGATCTTTACTCTTGGAACTTGGAACAATGCATACCGTGTAAAATGGAACAGTTTGCGCTCGTACTTAGCCATTTTGGGAGTGATTTAGGCATGGGTGGCACGACCTGCATGAAGATGCACGACCCATTTAAGGGCCTGTTACACAGCCCGTGTGGATTTGCACCGGTCTTGCAAGGTTGAATTTGGCTCAAGCAAAGGCTTTTGCCAGCCGGTTTGTTCTGCCGGTTGGCATCGTCTTCCGTTCTTGACATTCTTGAATTTCAAATCCACCTTTTCTTGGCTCAATTCCATCTACTACCAAACATTGGAATTCGTGGCCTTCAATCTTCTACCATCCCTGCGAATGGTTTTGAAGTATCTTCTACCATCCTCGCAGATGGCCTTCTACAAAATAATAACGAAAAAGTCCTTACGAGCAACCTACTAATAAGTTCACAAGGAAAATCTAGGTGCTCATGAATACAAAGTGTTCATTAGATTCAATTAAGTCTACAAAACTCGAGATTTTGACAAGAAAACCAATAATGCTCGTCTAAACCCTTTGTCATGTAAACCTAACTAAAACTAGCAATCAACCAAACAAAAATGATAATAAATGTGTCAAATGCATTGGTTAACGAATACATAAAGGTACACATCAATCTCTCCACACTTAAATCTTTACTCGTCTTCGAGTAAACAAAAATGAGAAAATATCCAAGAGGAATGTAGCATGCAAAGAGAAGTTAACTGATGCATTCAACCTATTCCCAAGTTACCCTAGTTCCCCAAAAGAATGTAAGAATCTCACAACTCTCACTATCCCCAAAGATTCTAAAGTAACCTATCCACCCAAAATATATAATGGAAAAGGTGGAAAAGGGGGAAAAGGGAAAAAGGCAAAGTAAAATGACAAGTGTTAAACTAGCTTACTCCACTGAAGAATCTACTGAAGACAATCCAATAGATGTTCGTGAAGAAACCGCCAAAGATGGCCAAAAGATGTTCAAATTCCATTTCAGATTTCTCTCAAATTCTTTCATTTTTCCTAGGAGCCCTTTTGAGTTTTCATCCTATCATTCACACATGTTGAGGTTACTTCTCAACGTTTCCCACACAACCACTTATTTTTTTCTTAGTTTTTCCAATCTATCCGGGCCTATCCTCTTATTTTTACCTAGGTCTTTTGACCTATCCAGGCTTTCTTCCAATTTTTGTCTAAGTTACCCTTTCGGGTTTCCAACTTAGCCGGGTATATATTTTTTTCATTTTTTCAAATTTTCTATAAAAAATTGTGTAGAACAAAATGCCCCAAAGGTGGGCTTCATACTACATTAAGATCATGAAAAAAAATCACCACCAAAAAGTTTCATCCCCACAAAACAAACTACAAAAAGGTTCTCTCACATCTAAAAACAAACAAACAACCAAAAGTTCACAAATCCAAATGAGGAAAAGAACAAAGGAAAAAGTAGTCATCAATATAGTGATCATAGGAAAACAGTCATCATAAGCTAGAACATAAATAGAGGAGATGCCACCATGTAGGTGTTCTAACCCCTCCCCTACACTTAGTTCATGCATTTTCCCCAATGCATGTAACCAAGGTGAGAGGAAAACTGGAAACACTGAAGAATGCTCAATGTCGTCTCTGACGTCTAGCTTTTTGCCCCTTGCCGTGCAGATCCTGATGGTAGTAGCCATCTCCAATTGGGCGCCAAGCCGATGTACATCCTGTCCAACTCCAAAGATAGCATCGCCCTACGACTGCATCCACTCCAGCTCCTATCATTGTGGTTGAGTCCACATATGATATGAAGATGCCGACTGAAACCCCTGAGATTCGTGTTCCCGGAATGAGCTGAACTGAGGATGCTGCTATGAATGTGTCTCGTGTTGAGAGGGAATGGATACGCTGTGGTGGTGTTCTTTGAAAGCGAAAGGGTGACAGTGGCTTCCGCATCTATTAGACTCTGCAAAATCATCGTAATGGACGGAAACATTTTGCCTACAAGAATCACCGCCACCATGCCTGGTATAATGGTAGGATTCCTCCTGAATATGAATAGGGCCCTTGTACGGTGGTGGTACTCCAAATATTTGCTCAACCAAGGATTAAGGCACTGGAGGCTGCTCAAATACTGACGGCTGCACCAACTGCGGAAGCTGAGGGGGTGGTACAAACTGCTGAAGATCTGGGGGCTGAGCGAACTAGTGATCGACAGGAAAGGGCTGTGTTTGCTGCTCTGGAATCTGGCCATCCTCATCATCCTCATAAATAGTACGCAATATCACTCAGGAGTCCCCATTAGGCTGTATAATAAGGTTATGTATCAAGAAGGTCTTGACCAGTCCAGTCGTACCCTCTTGAGGAAGCCTCATAAAATGATGGCCCTTGTATAGCCAATGGACGATGTCATCCTCTACCTCGATCATATCCACCTCTTCCATGACCGGGGGAGTGAGAGTGTAGGCAGCATTTGGGTTCTCCTGCATATCACTGATCACCGGAAGGTCAAAATGCTCTACCAAGATTGATATCATACTTCCTTGTCTGGTTCCTTGAGAGGTCGATGCAGTAGCCAGTAAACTTGTCCACCAAATCAAGACAGCTTCTCCCGGTGCAGATAGACCACAATATCCTACAGTCTCTATTAGTACACGTCGTTGCCTCCCCATGGCAAGCGACCACCACACTCAGAAGCCTTGCCACATATCTCAATGTTGAATGTACCATGTCAGTATTCTTGCTCTCCCTTCCCACGATCATTGGATGATGGAGGGCCAGAATGTGTGTACATCAAAACCAACATCAGGCTCGTTGTACCCCCTAACCCTCCTGTAGAACTTCCACCTAAAAACCTGAGCTATCTCTTGATGGGTCATAGAGCAAGCCATATCCATTAGGTGGAATCTCACTATCTTCTCTCCTTGCCCATTGATGTCCCCCGAGATAGTAGACCGAAATTCTAGGGTATACCTAATGTAGGTGGCGGTTGTCTCCTTAGTGAATTCCTTAAGCCAAATCCTCCGCAAAAGCACCTGGGCTGGTTTGTAGAGCTTGAGTTCCTTGAGAGTCCTCGCATCCATAAACTTTTTCTCTTGGATAAGGCATCCAACAAGACGATCCCACCACTCTTGGTGCTCCTAGCGAAGTGTAGTCATCCCCATAAAAGGTATACTGGTTTCCCCTCTATTTCTACAAGGCGTGATGATTTATATTATAACAAGCAGCACCAACAATAATCACCAATATAAAAACAAAAATCCCTACCAAGTACCCCACTCAAAATATTCTCCCACAATAATCCAACTACCACACTAATAACCCCAAATTTCAAGCATGCAAATATCCCAGAAATTCAAGAAACTCCAATTTTTTCAAATAATCAAAATTGGCCAAATACCTCAAGGTGATGATTGGGCTAAAATCCTTATTTTTAGAAGTGTACGGGACCCCTCCTAGATCCCTTTGAAGCAAACTCCACTATCCGGAATGGACCAAAAGTTGAGTTTCAGGAGAAAACTCAAAATCTAGCCAAACTGAATTCTTAATTTTATAGGCAAAACTATGATTTTTCTGGGGAAAGTGATCAATGGGTTTTTTTTGGGCTTGGAAAGATGAATATTTTGATATAAAGTGGAGGTAAATAAGATGAGATTTTTGAGAAAGTTATGGCAAAAATGGGTTTAAGGGAGAAGAAGGAGAGAGCTCGGTTGAGAGGAAGATGGGCTGACACGAGGGGAATTTAAAAGGGTCTAGGGGGATTTTAATTGGGTTGGTTGGGTAGGTTGCACGGATCCCTAGGCCAGATCCGAGGTGACACGTGGCGGCCCGTGCCAGCATTTTGAGAGCTCGTGCCGGCGTGTGCTAACTCATGCTGGCTCGTGGAAGCCTTGAGTTGGAACGGTTCCAGCTTGTGCCGGTGCTATTACCTTCATGCTATGGCGCACGGGACTGCCTCGTGTCACCTAATCATCCTCGTGCTGATGCGACCTGGCACGGGTCGTGCCATGACACGTCCGTGTCGGCCTGCTTTAGCACGAGGCTTTCTTGAATTTTTTCCTTCCAACTTTTTCATAAATTCCTGCACCCAAAAACATGAAAACCGAGAGTAGCATTGTTCCTAAGCAATTTTGATGACTAATTATCTCTAAAACACCACCAAAAATTCGAGAATTTTTTTAACCACTAATATAGAATAGAAAACACCGTATTTTTATTGTCATCCTCACGAATTATTATTTCACACATTTCAAAAACTAATAAAATTGGTTTGATGGGTCATGGGAATCACCATTCTTGACACCACTAACAACCACGTCCTTGTAGATGGGTCTCCAAATTATCTTTTTGGTTTAACCTTTACCTTGGGAGAAAGATACCAAACATGTCTATCTTTCTCAATCATAGATACATTCTTGTTGAGTTTTGGAGTAGGAGAGATTTAGGAGTGACTAATTCCTTAACCCGCTTCTTTCTCCGTTGCACGTTAGTGTGAGATATCGAAAGCAAAACATCTTTAATCACACTAGCAGAAACATGTTCATCAACAAGTGTATCATCACAAAGTTCATTCATACAAGATAGAACATGCAAGGTTTCTATGTTGGGTATCACCTCCTCATCTTCAAGAATCTCATTTAGGCATTTAACATCTTCAATCATGCAAGAGTTCTCACATTTAGTAGGTTCAATACATGTAGTTATGCCTTTGCACACAAGAGAGTGATTAGGTGAATCATGCTTAGATTTATAAATATCAAAACCCACTTTATCAATTTCATCTTCTAGGGTTAGTGTTCCCAAATGAACATCAATTTTAGTCATTGATGTTCTAAGAAAATACCTCCCCAATAAAATTGAGGGGACACCACCATCGTGCGCAACATCAAGGACATAAAAGTCCGCCGGAAACACTAAATTGCCAACTCTAACCATAACATCCTTTACTAGACCCTGAGGGCTAACTTGGGAGTGATTAGCTAATTGTAAAATTACCCTAGTTTCTTTAAGTTCACCTATCTCTAGGTTCTCATAAAGGCAAGAAGGGATGACATTAATAGAGGCTCCTAAATCTATCAAGATATTATTCACCAATTTACCGCCTAGGGAGATATGAATTGAAAATATGTCGGGGTTATCACATTTTGTAGGAAAATTCCTATGATTAAGAGTAGGAACTCCCCCTATTTTCAATTTCCCTAGCTTCCTAATTGGTTTGTTCCTTTTTTAAGTGCATGCAACTTAAAAAAAATTAGCATAAGAGGGAACATGCTCAATTAAGTCCAAGAGTGGGATGCTAACCTCAACCCTCTCGAAGATCTTACGAATATTCTCATCATTGGTTGCCATCTTCGGCCTTCCCCTAAGTGCACTAGGGAAAGGTGGTGGAAAATTCACCCTCACTTCGAGTGTTAGAATCTCCTTGATGGGTACCTTCTCCACAACCAATTCATGCTCCTCCAAGTTGGCTTTGTTGCTATCCACGATCAAGTTGTCCTCTTGTAAGATCTCCTTCTTGGGCTCGCGCATCTCCTTCCCATTTCTTAGCTTCAAAGTGCTCATATTTCTCGGATTGATCTCCGGTTGGGAAGGAAGCTTACCGGACTCCTTGGCCTCAAGTTGGCTCACCAAGGTGGCAAGTTTTCCAACTTGGATTTCAAGATTCTTACTACTCAAAAATGCCCTATTTCTGAAATCTTCAATCTCACGCCTTGTGCGCTCCACAAAAACATCTTGCTTCTTAGACAATTGAGAGATTACTTCGAAGATCTCTTCTCGATCCAACTTGTAGAGTGAGACATTATTATCTTAAGGTCATTCACCCCTTGGATAGGGTTGAGGTGGAGCTTGTCTACCTCGATTGTACCCTTGCAATTGATTATCCTTGTGCCAACAAAGTTGGGGTGGTCGCGGTACCTAGGGTTGAAGGCATTTGCGTAGGGGTATTCCCTTTCACCTTCTTGATTCTCTTAGAACCCTTGTTGTTGTTGTTGTTGTCCCCCCACCGAATTGTTGCCTATTTCCATTGTTGAAGTCCACTGCCTTCACCTCCTCCAAGTTTTCCACCACCTGTGGACAAGCATCATTGTGATGATTGAGACTACAAAGGCCGCACACCTTGACTTGTTGAATCCCCCCCCCCCCTTTATGAATTCCTTCATTATAGAAGCATGAGCTTGGATTTGCTCCTCTAGCTTGGGAGAATGAGACTATTCATCTACGACCTTCACTCTAGATTTTGGACCAAACTACCTCATTTCATTGGCCATTTCTTCAAAGAATGCCATAGTATCCCTCGGGCTTTTGTTGGTGATTGAACTGTTGCATGTGGAATCACCATTCGTATGTCATCGTCACACAACCCTTCAAATAAATAGTATACCAAATCCTTCTCCTTGAACGGATGATATGGACAGCTTGCCAATAGCCTCTTGAATCGTTCTTAATACTCGTAGAGAGATTCATTAGGGAACTGAGAGATATTGGAGGGTTGATTCTTCAATCCTACTGACTTTGAAGCTGGAAAATATTTCTCTAGAAATCTGTGCTTCATTTCCATCTAGGAGGTGATGCAATCGGGTGGAATGTAGTACAACCAATATTTGGCCACATTCCAAAGTGAAAAGGGAAATGACCTCAAATTGTAATCCTCCTCCGAGACTCCCGGTGGCTTCATGTTGGTACAAACTAGATGAAATTTTGACAGATGTTTGTTCGGATCTTCACCGGTCATTCTATAGAACCTCGACAAACACTGGATCATATCACTATTAAGTTCACACGTCACATTGGGTGGAAAGAGTAGGAAAACAATGAAAAGGGGTTGACTCTCCAAATTTGGAGCTATCAGCTCCCTCAAAGTACGATTATCTTCTGCAGTTTCTCCTCTCTCTAAATCTACCAAAACTGGTTCTTGTGGAACTCCAGGTTTAGTTCTCACCCTCCTTCGTTGCCTACTACCTGTGTACTTTGTTGGATAATGTAAAACTTCTAAATTAGTGGTACGGGTGTATACCATAAACCGGGAGCAAAACAATATTCAACTGGAAGAAATACTAGCAAAAAGGGTTAGAAGTAACCTGATACTAGCAAGAAAGCTCAATAGCTAAAAAACACTAACAACTCTGCTAACACGCTATGCAAGTTAACTACTAGACCTTTAAACTAACATCCTAGGCAACAGCGCTAAAATTTAACCTGCTCCCTCCCAGCGTCGCTAATAAATCACGGGGGATCCACTAATTAAACTGAGATGAGAGCATTTCAAAGATAAAGATTTGTAATGTTGCTCCTATTCTTACTACTAGGCTAATAAAAAAGGTAGATAGTGGCAAGAACATGGCTGTCTACAATGATGTTAGGAATCTAATAATAAACTAAACACAGCCGCGATCGGGTCTCAATCTGATTACGCGTCAGGAATAATCAGTATTGCTAAAATAGGATTTGGGGGTTTTTAACTAGAAACTACTATCATGCATGTCAGCAAAAATAAACTATATAAACTAGCACTTGGGGAGTATTTGCATAACATAATTAATGTTGTTTCAATCCTCAATTTCATCACATACAAGAACTACATACATATTCTAGTGTTTGTGACATGTGGTGTAGTCGATGGTCAACACTTCCCTATACCTGTCACATGGGCTGCACATGTAATCTTCCACCGCTTCCATAATTAGGGTAGTGCAACAACGGTCCTGCCTGCTGTGTAGATTTGAATCTCCCCCATATTATTACGTCTTAGTAATTACACCATGAATGTTTCTCCCTAGGCCTAAAAAGGCAAAGGGGTGAATTACTTTATCGATGTCTATAGGTTTGCAGAGCTAACCCTAGTTTACTACTCTAACTATCTCTATTTGTAACCATTCAGACCAACTCGCTGACTTACTAGTGTATGGTCAATCGTAACGTTGACTTGGTAACCCATGTGCACACACCCACACGTTTTTGGACTATCGTTACCCCAAGCACATTTATGCTTCCCTCCTCGGGAGATATCAATAGTTTCACCAACATGAAAGTATACTACATTGTGTGCCAATCTTCGTGTAACAATCATGCAATTAACAAGAACATGAAGAACAAAAAACATAATAATCACAAACATATAGAAATATGTAGATCTGATAAATATAAAAAAAACAAGCATTAATTCATGAATACAAACACAATCCCCAATTTAATTAACTACTCCCTAAGCAGTGAACCCAAGTATTTCATTAGATTCAACACTTTTGGCCAAAAGAAAAATAAAGAGAAGAAAGGAAAAGAACCCAGAGAGAAAGAAGAGAACTTTCTCTCTCTAGCCTACACTTAAAGTCTAAAAATGAGCATAAACTTCAACCCTAGTAGACAAAGGTCAATATATATGGTACTAGGGAATTGGACCTTGAAATAGGCCCAAAAATGGCCTAAAAACCCTAGCAGCCGTAATTTGCACGGCCAATGGAAAATGACATGGTCCGTGCATGGTCGTGCGGCATGGAACGACCCGTGCAACCTCGTGCTGGCGTGGACCGCACAGACTGACATAGGGCATATAGCTTTGTATTGGCACGGGCCTTCGGCTGGTGTCGTGTCTAGAACTTCTACTTTGCGCGCCCTGTGTTGTTTGGCGTGACCCGTTGTCTTGGAGGACTTTTTGCTCATGCTTAGCCATTTTGGAGTGATTTTGGGCACGGGTGGCACGGTCTAGACGAAGGTGCACAACCCGTGTTAAGGCCTATTGCACGGGCCGTGTGAATTTGCCCGGCCTGTGATATCCACTTTGCACGTGTCATGCAAGGCTTAAGTTGGCTCATGCAATGGCTCGTGCAAAGTCTCGTGTCAACCGGTTAGTTCAGCTGGTTGGCATCGTCTTCCGTTTTTGACCTCCTTGAACTTTAAATCTACCTTTTCTAGGCTAAATTTCATCTACTACTATGCATTGGAGTTCGTGGCCTTCATTCTACTACCATCCTCGTGAATACCTTTTGATATCTTCTACCATCCTTGCAAGTAGCTTTCAAATATCTTCTACCATCATCACATATGGCCTTCTACAAAATGATGATGAAAAAGTACTCACGAGCAACTTACTAATAATCTCATAAAGGAATATCTATGTGCTTGTGAATACAAAGTGTCCATTAGATTCAATTAAATCTACAAAACTCAGGATTTAGACAAGATAACCAATAATGGTCGTCTAAACCCTTTGTCATGTGAACCTAAATAAAACTAGCAATCAACCAAACAAAATATTATAACTCGCTTGTATGGGCACTTTTTCGTGCTTTACGTGGTATGTGCTAGTTTTATAGGTCATATATATACCTCGTGTATACCATAAGACCCCCTTACCACAAAGGGTCGAGGGCTTGGGTGTTGTGCGGGGTGAACAATAATCGATGTTGGTTGCAGGTGTTTGTCTGCCTGGTGGTGTGACCCCTTCGTGGGTTATTGTGTTTGATGTGGAAATTGGAGTGGATTTTGATCAATCGGTGTAATCATTACTCGAAATCTATTTTAAAAATGCTTCCACAGCGCAAATCACTATCTGTTTGGTGCCTTTTTATTCATGTGAACTGTTTTGATTGATTGCTTAGAATTGTGTCGGTTGAGCATTTTGGGAATTGTGATTTAAGAATTGCTTCTATTAATGGGTTTATGTTATAAAAGCAATTCATTTTTTCTTCATTTTGCGTAGGTGCTGAGTCGTGAAAACCTGGTCTACTACTAAGCTTTGGACATGTCCGGCTGTTTTTTATCTTGTTGTCGCCTTCCCGAGCGGGTCATTTGTGATTTAGGTATGTGGGGTGTTTTTGCCTATGTTTGGCATAACTTATATGCTATTTTTCTTAAAATCAAAACACTTTTTAGCATTTGGTAAAGTGCTAAAAAGCTTATTTTGGAAGCAAAAACTATTTTTGGGAGAAAAACATACGTTGTCTCCCCCTACTTTCAAAATAAGCCAACTTTGTTTATAAGTATAACTCTTCCAAACACACCCTTTTGTGAGTGGGGTATGAAAGTGTGTTATAAAAGCCATATTCATGGTAAGTTGTTGGAGTATAGGTTAATAAGCAGTCGTTGGGTTTATTGTTGCCCCTTTTAAATTAATAATAATATTTTATTTTATTTTTTTCCAGACTTGGGCCTTTCAGACATTCTATTTTTTCACATGTATTGGTTAGGGTAAAAGCATGTGAAGTCTATATTCTTGTCACCTAGTCATGAGAAAGAGAAATCTAAAGGTCACTAAGAAGGTGTGGTCTTCATATACAGATGTTAGAGAATCTGAGGTCTCAGCCAAAGCACGACCTTCAATCTTCTCAGAGGCTAGTGATGACAGATATGTCGAAACCCACGCAGTTGTACTCTAATGTCAACGTTGGGCCAGAGCCTACTATGAAGAGGGGATCTCTTATTTGAAGTATATTTATAAAATCATAATGGTAAGACACTTATTCCTGCATGAAATGAGCATATTAACCCAGTATGATAAACAAAACTTATACGGATCAAACTTTATAAATACTATGATGTTTATCTCTTATATTCACTATATTCTCAATAATCAAAGCAAACACTTTCGTCTGACTTTAGCATCAAAGAGTCTTCCTCCCAACACCCCGGGGCTTTGACTTGTAAGTTTGGTGCTCTGGAGCAAGGTTCGACCACCTGGTCGGTGTGCACCTTGCTTCAAGGGGCATCATACTCGTGGATTCAGATGAAAAAGTATAGTCTCATCTAAAAGGTCAAACCTCCACTGTCATTGTGCCTTGTTCAATCACTTTTACAAGATAGCATGGGGAATGTAAAAAAACAAACCTCCACTAGTAAAGCTTGGAATGTATCAATGACAGTGGAGGTTTGCTTTGTTCAATCACTATTGTTTGTCAACAACATGGACAATTTTCAAAGTAGCTTGAATCTTGTTGCTAATATTTTCTTGCTGGTTCTATCAAATCAAATATCTAAGAACTCATGAGTCCTTTGTGTTAAAATTGCAGGGGTTGCAGCTGATCACCCACACAGAAAATGCTTCAAAGCCCGTTTCGATCACATTATCCAGAAACAAAAGGTTTGGTGTATCATAAAGGTTTATGTAATAACTGCTTTCATAATTATGTAGCTATTAAGCTAATAAGATTATTAAGACAAGTTGGCACGAGCACCCTAACTAAGGGTTCAACAGTATTCTGGCATTTAGAAAAGATACCATTTTAGAGTTCCAGATCAGTACACGAACTCTAAATGCTCAATGACCGGCCATTAACATGCACAACAGATTCTTCTCTACAAGAAGGGATTCAATGTACCCAACAAGCAGTGGTAGTAATCAATCTTCAATGTTGCAAGTCTATCATTTTGCACATGGTCAACTAAAGGATTTATCGATCCAGTAGTCCAGCAAAACAATAGTTTATCAAGTAAGTTTGTTGTGTTCAAAGCCCATAATTGTTTTTTTTAAACCAAGTTTTCATGGCTCTGAAATTAAGTTTTTCCTATCCTTCAAATGCCTTCACTAGACAACTAAATAACACCAAACACATCATATCCTGGAGCCAGGGTATCTGAATACCCTGTAAAAGTTCAACTTAAAGTTTTACATCATCGGGTTCTAGAAAAACAACTAGTTGAAATGAGTGCCACCGAGCAACCAACTAACCTCCACACACCAAATTTTCTGGGAATCACACTCCCTCTCGTTGTCGCCTTGTTGCTATCCTATTTGTTTATAAAGGAGTGAGAAGAGGATGATGAAGATGAAGATGGGAGATTAAAGGGGGGTGGCGAAAGATGGAAGAAAAAGGACGAAAGAGGAGGCGAAGGATATTAGGGATTGGAAATTTTGGACACTTTAAAAAAACTAAAAAAAAAGGGTCGTGTGGGCTAGGATCTGGTCATCTTATGACCTGCTACATTATGGTCTTTCGTCTCACTTGAGACAGATATACTAGAGATATTCTATTCTAATATAAATGATTTTCTTTGTGTGTAAGTCCTAAATTAATTGCATTAATCATTTTAATATTTTAATATATCCCACTACAAAATGATCTTGCGTCTGTCTGTAAAACACGAGTCTCCACGCATACCTTAAATAATGAAGCATGTTGGTGGACATGTTAATGGACAATTAAACACATGTGCCCATAATTCTCGGACTTTGTACCTATAAGGACTCCGATTTTTTGAAAGTGCCCATATAACCATAAACCAACGTAAAACCTTTTTAATTAACTTGGCCATATTTTTTTCGAAAATGAGTTTTCAAGCAAAATCAAAACATGCAATGACTAAAATAGCCTTGCTCCTATGAGCGAATAATAAAGGATAGAAAATCCCCTACCACCACCGCTACATCAACCCAACACCACCATGCCCATCTATACCTTCCCATACCACCACACCAATAACACATACACTATCCCCAACTATACCTTTCCACACCATCACCATCGTAACAACACCAGTACCATAAGAACCCACATTATCACTACAACCCGACACCACCACTGCACCACCCAACCCCTACCATAGCCTTTGCCACAAGTGATTGATAAGATCATCCTTTAGCTGATGATGGAGATTTGTGTTTTGTACCTCTTTAAGGCACACAATTATTCTAGAGACAAGAAACATCATGCTCTAAAATCACATGGTTAACTTTTTCATCCACATGAGAAAACCAATCTTCAAGATTAATTCCTTGATGATGACCATGTTGTGCAATATAATACATGTTTTCATAATCTTTCCAAGATCCTCTGCTTTCCACAAATGTGTCGGACCTTTGACAATGTAGCACCTACTTTGTAAGACTCCAAATGCCCGATCGACATTTTTCTTCACAGCTTCTTGACATTTGGCAAACAATTTCTCTTTTTTAGAGAAAGGTGTTGATATTGACTAGATTGCAGTTGCATAGGAATGATAAATACCATTAGACAAATAATAACACTTATCATACTGATGACCATTAACCATGAACATACACAGTGGTGTGGTACCATTTATGATATCATCAAACAATGTGGATCTATTAAGAACATTTATATCATTATTCGTACCCACCATACCAAAGAAAGCATGTCAAATTCACAAGTCCTTTGATGTTAAGCCTCAAGAATGAGAATTGGAGCTTTCTTAAATTTATGTATATGTGTTCCATGCCATGCTGTAGGGAAACTTTTCCAATTCTAGTGCATGCAATGAAGACTTCCAAGCATTCCAGGAAAACCATGTTCCTCTACTTCTTCAAGTAGTCTTATAACATCTCTCTCGTTCGGCCTCCTCAATATTCTTCTTCAAAAAACATTTATCACACCATTACAAAAGTGTTTCATACTCTCAATAGTCGTGCTCTCACTAATTTGAATTTACTCATCAAGAAAATCACCCGCTCAACCATAGACAAGCATTCGCAAAGCTGCCGCTATTTTCTGTAAATGATTTAACCCACGTTTTCCAGCAACATCAATTTTCAGCGTAAAATACTGATCATAATTTCCAATAGAAAGTAAGATACAGTTGAATGATTCCACATTCATCCGAAAGCGACAAAAAAATTATTCATCTATGTACTTTATGTCATCTCCCTTAAAACAATTAGTCATTATCAACTCATGGCGCTTATTCCTATCATGTTTTGCATATCTCCGACCATGAACATAGCCTTTGTGTGGTCATTTTCTATTCTTGAACATCATTGAAACAATGGTAGGATCATGAGTTGAAATCGTTTATGACAAAGTATGTGTTGTGTTGGGTGAAATTGTGCCATCAGACTCTTATTGTGCATCAAGAAGTTTTTTGGTGATAAACAATAATTCATTGCATGATGAAGAACTATCGGAATCTCATTCCAATTCTATATTTGAAGACATTTATACCTATACGATAAGAAAAAAATAGAATTTCAAAATCGTTGTGGCCAAAATAAGAGGTTGGTTATACGAATATGAAGAAGAACTATTGGAAAAGCTTTAAAAATCGCTGCAAAATCTTTGCGGTCAATAAATATTTATACATTCATCTTCTTAAGATGATATTTATACAAAAGATGACATATATCCGAAAGGTCAAATTTAGATTTTTTTACTTAATAAGAAGTTCTGTAATAAATAGTCGTTAAAATCATTGAATTAAGTAATATATAAGATGAAAGAACTTTCCGCATCGATGAGATATCTGTAACGAAGAAGGCGATACAGTAGCTATGTCGCTTGGAGCTTTTCTTCCGGTGGCGAATACATTTTTAGGTTAACAAAAATAACGCGGCAGAATAAATGGCTGGAGAAAATGCACTTGAATGTTAATAGACACACTATACTTAATTTTTAGTTTTGATGATATATACCATGGGAGATTAAACATTCCAAAAACACAGTAAGAAAACTTTTTTATGTCATATTGAGGTTCCATTCATAGTTTGCCATGTGAATCCTTAAAGTAAGGAAAACCCCCAAACTATTGGAGTTGTGGTCCCGTTAATTATAAAAGGGTAAAATGCATTATGCTCTCAGTTCCTTGGTTACTGCACATATACCCCCAAAATTTTAAAAGTGCACATGTACCCTCAAATTGGTTGTGACTTAAAAACTCATACCCATGCCTTAGTCTGGCATTGACCTTTTGTTTTTTGGCTTTGACCAATATTGAAATTACCAAAATATCCTTCACTTGATTAAAAAAATCCGAGGACCATTTTACCCTCCATTAAAGTGGGGCCTAACTTCATCAACATCAATATTAGTTCATGTTTACCGCTGCTCCGCCACCATCGCCGCTCCTCTGCCGCTGCGCCGTGCCGCATCGATCTGAAAATCTTTTCAATTCTCTTCATCAAGTGCATCTTCACCACCATTTTCATCATCATCTTCTCATTCCTCACACCACCCTGCCACCACCGCAACACGCCCATGTTACACCTCCGCCGCAACACCGCCCTGCCACACCTCCACCGCAGCCCCCAAACCTTAGTATCCATTTCCCATCGCAGCCCTTGCCCCGTTAACCACCCCACCCTACAACCACTCAGCTTCTATGCCACCTCCCATACCACCCTCAGTCAGCCGCGATGCCGCCCTGCCATAACGACACCGCAACCCTAAATCCCAACTGATATGAATCTCCTTGCGAAAACTCTGGATTGCGGAAAATCGGATCTTTATTTATTTGAGGATCTCGCCCAACTCAAATAAATGCACGAATCGCAGCG